>AJMS01010295.1:0-18691 GCA_000263175.2 Phaeosphaeriaceae sp. UM 1110
TGCCCATGTCTGTGCAAATCCTGCTGTGATCCATATGGGCGACCTAATCCAGTGGTACAAGTGCTTGACCTTGTGCTGTGTCGCAGCGACAATCTGAACTCCTGAACTGCCCGCCCCGATGACCGCAACGCGCTTGTTCGACAGATCGTAACCTTCTTCATAGTGCGCAGAGTGCATCAACTTGCCCTTGAACTCATGCAGGCCAGGTATATCAGGCCATTTCCAATTGTTCAGAACGCCACCAGCATTGATGAAGAACTCCGCGCTGTCTTCTATGACTTCGTCTGTTACTAGGTTCCGTATCCGACATCGCCAAACGCCAGCTTCGTCATCCCATTCTACGTGCTCGATCTGATGTTGCAGCTTGACATATTTGGTAATGAAGTCGTTCTCGCGCTCGATCGATTTGAGATACTCCCAGATCTCCGGGGCGTAGGAGTAGTAATGTGACCAAAGTTTGATCTTCCACGAGAACTGGTAATTGACTGATGGAATGTCGCATGCACAGCCTGGGTACTGTTTGGAGTCAGTGTCACTGGGACTACAATTCGATTATCCATGTATTGAGGCTTGAAACATACCCTATAAGTGGTCAGTATTATGTAAAAAGGCATATGTGAGACGCTTGGGGTACAAGAAGTCGCACCTGTTCTCAAGCCAAGTACCTCCAATATCCGTATTCTTCTCGTAGCATACAATATCAAGATTCTCCATTTCTTCTTCAGCCTTCTTGAAGAAATTCAAAGATGAAGCGCCGGCTCCCATTACTATGACCTTGACCCTCCTCTTCGTACCCATTGGCTGTTCGCGGATACGGTACCCATGTTGATCTGTCTCAGGCGGTAGTTGATCTCGAACGCGCACATTTTCGTCAGCCGGGTCACCAGGAGCGGCATATGGGGATTTGGGGGGATCGTTCTGCATGCCCATTATATTTCATCGAATTCTGATCAATGATATTCGCAATTCGAAACAGTATGCAGTCTGAAGGGAATCCTGATGAAGCAACGCGGGAAAACATGGCCTTATGCTGATGCCAGCAGTGTACATGTCAGACCTCGGAAATAGCATTTCAAAGGCGGAGATGGCGATGAGGAGACAGCTCTCACAGCACTAAGAGTTGACCCTGAGCGGGGTAAGCTTAGCTGCGCAGTACGCTCACCTACGAAGGAGCTAGTGTTTGATGATGCACCATCCTATGTATGGATAAGTCGACGAGGAGTACAATAAAAAATTGACGTTATATAGACATGCTCAGAAAAGTATAGTAAAGTACTACAGGATATTGTATAGATTATGTATACGTTTATTATGCACGCTGGTATACGGCTGGAGTGTAATGAGACGGCTTGCGCGGTGCATGACCAAATACTAGCTCCTTCGTAAACTGCCACTTTTCCTGTGTGAAGTAGAAGAGCAGAGCCTGGCGGGCCGCGCTGTATCGCGTTCCTTAGCGATTTCTAGCGTTGACATGCTCGTGGTCGCAAAAGTGGGCAATGGTTGATGTTTGGGGCTGAGGCTCAGACGGCAAACTTGGTCAGGTCGCAAGAGTGCCCAACGAGGCAACTACGCAACGCAGAAGGGACAGTGGCAAGGCAATGGTCGCAGTAGAGGCATCGACTGTGCGACACGCGTGGGCGAGGGTGGTGGAGGAATTGTCAGATTTTGGGCAAATGAGATGCAGCTTGTCAGCCCTGCCCGCGTGCAAGGCACTTCCGCTGCCGCTGTGCTTGGCTCAGCACATCAAGCAGCACCTGAACATGAAGAGCCCGACTTTGCATTGACGACACAGCGGCCCACAAGCAAACATTCGTCCACCCCATCTCCTCACCGCACCAATCTGGCCATCTCGTCCTTAACCAGCACATCTCCCAGCACAGTGCTGACAGCGCCTTCCATCTCAGCGGCCCGCCCCCGCGCCCCCGTACCGGTCGTAGCAGCTACACGACATTTTACAGACTCGCTTGGAGGCCGCCCCAGAACCAGCTACAGCTAGCCACCACGCGGGCAGCCAGCAGAGCGCCTCCTTTCTACTGCATCGCCGTCGCGCTGATCCGGACGTCGACTACACGCACACACAGCGACCCCCAGCGGCCCCGGTCATGCTTTCCGCGCGACCAAAACAGGTAGCCTCGTGAATGACGACGATTGCGACCGCACCCCATCATCGCGCCTGCCCAATCCGCCCGCCACGCGCGCACCCGCAAACATGTCCTACTACGGCAACGGGCAGAACTACTACAACCCAAACATCCCCCACTCGAGCAATGGCGGCGCATCTGGCCAGTATCAGGACCAGTACGCCCACCGCACCTCCGCGACCGAGCACACCGACCAGCCAAATGGAGGGGCTCCAGGCTATGGCTATCCTCCCGCTCGCCGCGACAGCTATGCCCAGCGCCAGCAGGACGAGCTGTTCATGGGAGGGACTGCGTCACCACAGCTGAGCCAAGGGCCCACGTCCCCTACAGCAAGCGGGTACGGCAGCAGCTATGGCTACCAACAGCCGCAGCAACAACAGCAGTACAACCCGCAGAACTACGGCTCGTCAACTGGCCATGTGGCCTTGCCAAACCCCTCGCATTATGGCGGTATCGCAGCCAGGCCCTTTGCTGCTCCCGCGTCGACGGCGCCCCAGCCCTACAACCCAGCCGCATATGCCGACAACGGGGTGAACAGGAACAATACCATGGCCCATCCTTATGGCTTCTCTCCCACGTCGCCCACCGGCGGCTATCCCTCGACGACACAATATCAGCAATCTTCGTTCGGAAGAACGGCATCTGTCCAAGGCGGCCGTTCGTCAGCTTACACAGCTCCAGCCCCGCCGCCGTTGCCAGTGCCTCCTGGGAGCGCGCCTTTGCCTTCAGAAGACTGGAGCAACTATCCTGTCCGACATGCCTCCAATGCCTCGTCCCAGGGCTACTACTCAGCAGGCGCCTCGCATGCCCCACTTCCATCCCCACCAGGATACGATAATGGCTACGGCGCGCAACAACGCGTCGACAGATACTCATCAGTCGGAAGTCACCACTCCAACACCCTACCACCGACGCCCGAAGTGCCTCCTCATGGCTCGCCTCAGCGAACAGGCACCGTCTCATCGCGACCCTTGCCCCCGCCTCCCCACGAGTCCGACAGCGACGAGTATTTTCAACAGAACAACGGTCACCAGTACAACAATCAACAAGACGCGTTATTTGATGATATTCTGGGCTTGACTGCCGCGAGCGGTACCGCGAGCCCGCCACCCTCGATTCAGGTGCAGCAAGCGAATGGCGGCCAGTACTATGGGCAACCTGCTGGTCGGAACGGCGACCACATGAATGGTGCCCATCTATCTCCCACCTATCCTCCCCGCGACAAATATGCGAGCGACGACAGCGACGTCGAAGCAGCTGCTGGTTTGGCTGCACTCCGCATGGCAGAGGAACAGGAGGCGGAAGACGAAGCCCGCAGGCGGGACGGGGGAGCTGGTCGCTATAGTAGCTATGCCACCCTGCAATCTCCTCAGCTCCCATCGGATCCACAACAACATAGAGGAAGTGGCAGCGACAGCGACTATGTTGGTGCAGGTGTCGATGTGAGCATGTTTGGAGGCATGCCCTCGTTCGGCTACGGAGGCTCTCCGAGTCAATTGGCCTCTGGCGGTAGCTTGCCTGCAACTTCTGGATCACAGCGAAGATCGGAGCCAAGCGATGGCTACGATCCGATTCATCCATTCCCGTCGTTCTCCAGCAATGTGCGCGTCGACACTTTTGGAACAGGTGGTTTGGAAGAGCCCAGTGCACGGCGGAGAAGCTATGATGAGGGCGACGAACTGACACTGACTGATAGTGCGTCCATTTCGGGATCCACGCTCGGAGGGCAGTCCACAGTCATGCCTGGCGAGCCACCAGACATGTTCTACCATCCGGGCATGTCGAACCGCCCGCTACCTCCGCCTCCAGCCAACAGAGGGCGTCTGAACCATCAAAGCACAAGCTCCACCGGATCGTACGAGTACTGGCGAAATGCTCCTGCCGCTCAGCAAACATACCCAGTGAGCGCCAACGCTATGGGCATGACATCCCCCACGGGGGCAACTGTTCCACGCTCAATCTCGTTACTACAGCATAGCAATGCGCCACAGGCTAATCCACTCCCGCGGTCAAAGACCGATGCGGAACAGTCCCATCGAGCACGCCAGAGCAACAACCGCAACACCTTCTATGGAGGTGGCATCGACAGCGACGGTAACACCTTAACTCCTGGAAGCACAGACGCCCCAGTGGCGATAGATCTACCCACAATTCCGGCCGGCAAGCGCTTCAATCCTTCTAAACTCTCTACAAACGACTTCAAGAAATGTTCAGAGCCATGGGCGCTCAGCTCAATCATCGCTTGGCTCAGGATGATGACCGAAGGCGAGAATGACTTGAAAGAAGGGCCGTTACAGGAAGGCCTCATCGCGCTGTTCACCCACAAAGTCCCAACCATGAACATCGCCGATGCAGAGACCTTGAGTAGTCGAGTAGTGGCTGACATGCTCAAGTCTGGAACCCTGGTACACGAAGAAGAGTGGTTGAAGTTCTCGTCCGTGAGCATGACTGGCGTCATGTTCCAGCTCACAGGAGCGGGTTGTTATGCGCCCATGCTTCACACCTACACATCACCTGGTCGATGTTACTCACATCATTGCCAACGCACACTGAAGAAGATCGACTTGCACTCGCCAGCTGCTGCCGCTGCAACTGAGGATTGGGCTACGTTCCACAAGCTTAAAAAGGAAGACCTTGAAGGCGTCCATAAGAAGGAAATTGAACGACAAAACATCCTTCACGAGATCGTACAGGGAGAGGACAACTACATTCAACGACTCGATGTCTTGCGTGGCCTTTACCGTGACCGACTCATGGCCGCACAACCTCCTGTAATATCTCCCAAGAGACTGGACCGCTTTGTTCGCGACGTATTCAGCAAAGTGGATGCTGTCAGGAAAGCTAACGAAGATCATCTCCTGCCTCAAATCAAGTACCGACAGCAAGAACAAGGTCCGTGGGTGACAGGGTTCAGTGACATCTTCCGTGAGTGGATCCGGAAAGCAAAAAATGCCTACATCGAGTATGCTGCATCCTTCCCTTACGCCACATTTCTCGTTCGTCAAGAAGCCGACAAGAATATGCTGTTCCGCGCCTTTTTGAACGAAGCGCAGCTCGACAAACGCTCGCAAAAGTTGGATTGGAACACTTTCCTGAAAGCTCCCATCGACAGGCTACAGAGATATGGCCTTCTCATTGACACCGTGATTAAGAATTCCACGGTCGACAATGATGAGAAGCGCAATCTCATCATTGCGAAAGAAGAGATCAAGACTGTTGCTTTGGAGTGTGATGCTCGAGTCGGTGAGATGAGCCGCAAGGTCGATCTGACAGATCTACAAGCTAAGCTTATCTTACGTCCCGGCATGCAGCGTGTCGAATTGAACTTGGACCATTTGGGTCGCGAGCTCATCTATCGAGGCGATCTTCAGAGGATGGGCAGTAGCAGGTTCAACTGGGTGGAAACGCACGCTTTGCTTTTTGATCACTACCTAGTGTTGGCAAAGGCAGTCACTGTTCGGGAAGCGGATGGAGTCACCAAGTCTGAGAAGTACGACGTATCTCGATTACCGATTCCCATGGATCTTTTGGTTCTCGAGAGCGAGGACGACGATCCGGTTGTGCGTTCGAACCTGAAGGGTATTGCACCTGTCAACCAAGTCAACGAGAGAGTAAAAACTGGCGCGCTTGGTCGACCCACGAACAGTCCCGGCCCAGGCACGCTTCAGCACACCGCTACCTCGACCTCCTTTGGTTCAGCTAACACTGGCAACTCTGGTAAGGGACAGGTCAATGCTGCTGGCGGTGATAAAGACGATAAGGTCTTGTATCCCTTCAAGGTCAAGCATTTGGGCAAGGAAACATACACACTTTATGCAACTTCAGCGAATAATCGAGCAGAATGGTGCGACAAGCTCATCATTGCGAAGACAAGACATGCCGCTGCATTGTTTGCTCAAAATGCCGAGCCCTTCCGGTTGCGAGTTATGGCCGATGCCGCCTTTGCGTACGATAGCGCAATGCCTTCCCAGAAGGCAATCACGATCAAGGGCACGCCGCTCGACCGCTCAGTGGAAGAAGTCGAGAAGCTGTTCCTGCAGCAAGGCCGTCCGGTACCAATCTGTCGCGCACGAGTCAACTGTGCGACTGCTTTCAATCAACCGTACGGCAAGCACATGCTAGCTGTTGGTACGGATATTGGCGTCTATGTCTCGGAATTTGACAACCCTCGAGGTTGGTCGAAGGTACGTTTTTCGATACTGATCTCAATGACGTGTGCTGACTTGCATAGGCCATCCAAATACCAAGGGTGACGCAAATAGCTGTGCTTGAACAGTTCAGTCTCATGCTTCTTATAGCGGACAAGTCACTGATTGCATACCACCTCGATGCCGTCTGCCCCGTCGGAGGTGTTCCTCCTACAAGCGACTCTGCTCGACGTGCACCACAAAAGCTGTCTGGCGCACGCGATATTGGTTTCTTTGCCACCGGTGTCATGAAGGATCGCACACTGGTCTTTTACAAGAAGAAGGACGGTATCTCATCGACCTTCAAGGTTCTCGAGCCAGTCTATCAAAAGTCGACAGAGAAGAAGTCCAGGATATGGAAGTCTGGACGAACCGAGTTCTTCCGTGAGTACGACGAGTTCTACATTCCAGCGGACTGCTACACGATCAATCTGTTCCATTCATCTTTGGCTGTTTCGACAGCAAAGGGATTCGAAGTCCTCACGCTGGACAAGAAGCAGCCGTGGTCCGTGCCAGATTTGAAGCAGCCGCACGTTGCTACAATCGCTGCGCGATTGGCAAACCAAGATCCACTGGGCATGTTCCGTCTCTCGGATCAAGAATTCCTCCTCTGCTACGAGGAGTGCGCCGTCTACATCAACAAGAACGGTGATATTTCGCGCTCCGTCATCATGGAGTTTGTGGGCAAAGCCAAGAGCGCTGCGATGTATGGACCGTACGTCCTGTTGTTCGACCCAGACTTTGTGGAAATTCGCAACGCGCAAAATGGTCGCTTGAGGCAGGTCATCGCTGGTCGCGATGTCAAGTGTCTAGATGACGGACTGAGTGGTGGCTCGTCGCACAACAGGACGATCAAGTTGAGCCTGCAGCACCCAGCGCAGGAGAGGTGTCAGGTCGTGGTTGAACTGGTGCTGAACGAAGGACAGAAGGAGTAATGCCGACATGGTTGATGATTTGCAAGGACGCTTCTACACGACATACATGCGCATACCAAGGCGTTGAGGAGCAAGAAGGGAAGAAGGGCTGGCAAGCCCATGGTCCATCTCACAAGCATGTCGCTTACAAGCGAAATGGTCCGTGACGTGGGTGTACTCTGGGGTGGCGCATTTGCATGTTTTGGTACATCGTACGATACCTTTTTCAGTCGAGCATATTTGCCTCATCCGACAGCGCTCATATCTGTACCCAGGCGAGAGACAAGGTGCATGCGGTGTGCTACTTATTGTTAATGATATTCTCATATAGGGGGCGATCTGCATAGTGAATGTTGTACAAGCAGCCGTTGATGTTGTGAGCAAGTGTTACTATTCACTCATCGCGGCTTGTGTCGGATGTGTCGCTCCAAGGAGGCAGAAAGAGGACCACTTTCATGGCCAGAACCAGCGTCCCTTCCGATAGCGGCGGTCGCCTGCCTTTCCCTGCTCAAATCTCCATAATATGGCATCTCCACACCCCAGAAACAAATCAACTCCACAGCAAAACCTGATCAATTTCGCGGACAGCCCCGTGTGGGCACTCCAGAAACTCCAGATCAGACTATGAGGATCCACAAGTGATGTTGGCAGTCTAGTGTCCCCCGACATGTGTTTAATCCAGTACAGATTTGATCAAGCCCGGCCTTGGACCGGCAAAACTCCTTGGCGTCTCCGACAAACATTCCGACGACAGGTCGGGGGTATTATGCATGGGCCAATGATCATGCTGCGCGGAGCAGGTATAGCGTGTTGTTGGTTCACGAGACGAGGTAAGGATGATGTCCAGACTTTGACACATGTCCGACTTTGGAGCCAGTTGAGGATGGTGCAATGCGTGGAAGCGCGCTAGAAGTACGCTAGAAGATTTGGTTGAGAGGAATCCTGGGAGTTCGTTCGCGCAATCGTCTACTTTTGACATGGATACAGGACGATTTGCTTACACCCTCGACCTTATGTGGCTCTACGCCTGCATACTGAGCCAGAGACCGGCACTCGAGCCGCCACATGCAGTAGTGGAGAACGAGTTGTGCATAAACATTGAGCCTGCGGAGGAGGAGAAAGTGGCTGCTTGTGTCAGTATGGAGTGGCGTAACGAAAGCGTCACAGACTGGCGAAGATCTCTTGTAGAGATGTGCATATGGTGGAAGGACTTCCTCAGTCCGCGATTGAACATACATGGCAAAGAACACTCACGAGACCACAATTGCATGAAGGCGACAGGTGTATATAATGCCAAGATGTGAGGGGTCGTCTTGTCCATAGAACTCCGTCTACACTGATTGCCTCTTTTCGCAAGCAACAGATGATACACCTGAGCAGCGTTTACGCCAGGACTACGTAAACGAGGCCGGGGCCCCAGCACCGAGATCTTACGTTGAGAACGCCGCATGCGCGTATCTCGATATTCGCGCAAAGTTATGCTGCGTTCATGACAGGGCTCTGCGAACACAACTCAAAGCTGAGGCCTGGTCAAGACCGCCCTAGCCCGCAGTGAGAGCCTCAACGCTTCTTGTCATCGTGCGTCGAAACCCAGCTGCCGGGCACTACTCGCTGGCTGCATGAAATCGTTCAAGGCTGAGCACGGCCAAGAGAAGCATGGCGCGGGCCCGATGGCGCCTCGAATCATGGAATGGGCAATCCGCGCCTTGATTTGCTTGACTTACGCCTATGGCGATCGCAACATGGGCAAAAAAGTCTTGGGTGTTCACCACTGACGATACCTCTGCCAGGAGCTGGAAACGCCCATTTTGGACGATCTATGCGGGGTGCAGCGATGCAAGCGAGTTTCCTCCACAGACTGGAGTCGTCTCTCCTGTCTCCTCAACAACTTCTACGCCTCCGTCTCCACAACCCATAGTTTCAAGACCAACACTCCACGGGGATTTGGTCGTGGAGATTTTTATGGAGCTTTTGCCCGCAAGAAAAATCTCGCCATGGCCCATGAGGCTCAACAAATAAGTGGAGACCCCGTCCGGGGGCTCGCAGAGTTAGTCGACGGCGCAATATGCCGTCTGATTGGTCAATGTCATGCATCTTCCGACGTAAATCGGCATCACTTTCGGGCAGATTCAAGTACTAGGGTAGGTCCGAGGAGAGGCCAGCAAATCAGACGTCTCAGCTGATCAGATTTGCTACGCAAGTCTGCATCGTGGTGTAACGGACCGGTGCAGTAGCGAGCATCTAGCACGCATTCCAGCTCCATGCTAGCTCACTTGCTCGACCAGCGCTACCCATCGAACTACCGACGCACTACCGTCGTCTATCCTGGCCTGGATGGCACCAGCCCTGTCGAGCTGTGTGCCCATCACGACCATCGTGTCTGGCAAGCACGCAAGCTGGGGAAGGATATATTAAGCAGCTCGCCCGCACCATCTGGAGAATCATCAGCTCCACGGTTCTCCAGCTTCTCTCTCCTCACTACAGCTTGGATCCACTTTATTCCTTCTACACTACTTTACTCTACATTCTTTCTTCTTTGAGACCAAGTACAAGGTTCTCCTGATCGCCCACCATGGTGAAGCTCTTCGGCATGAACGGTTCGCAAGAACCCACCCTCGAGGAAGTCCACGAGCAACAAGGCCGTCGCCCCTCGGCTGTCGAGGTCGTCGCTGAGCAGACTCGCCGCAAGAGCGTGGACAACCGCGTCGTCACTGGTGCTTCGCAGCTCACGACCCGCCAATCCATCATCCCCGTCACGCTTGTCACTACCCTCTTCTTCATGTGGGGATTCGCGTACGGTCTGCTCGATGTCCTCAACTCTCGCTTCCAGGTTGCTCTGCACATCACCCAGGGTGAATCGTCGGGTCTCCAGGCCGCGTACTTTGGTGCTTACTTTATTGGCCCATTGACGTACTCTGGTTGGTTCTTGAGGAAGTTTGGATACCGATACACTTTCATCCTAGGTCTTTCGATCTACTGCGTTGGTGCGCTCATGTTCTGGCCATCTGCTGTTAAGCGAAGCTTCGGTGGCTTCTGCGGTGCTATGTTCATTGCTGGATCTGGCCTGTCTACTTTGGAGGTCTCGGCGAATCCTTACATTGGTAGCTATTTCCCTGTCTATTTGCTTGTTTACGGTGTCACTAACTCGCTGCAGCTGTCTGCGGTCCTCCTAAGTGGTCTGAGTTCCGTTTGGAGCTGTCCCAGTCCGTCCAGGCTGTCGGTTCCGTCATCGCCCCTGTCCTCGCTGCCCAGGTCATCTTCAAGCACGTTGGCGAGGATGGTCGCTCCCTCGAGGCCGTCCAGTGGGTCTACCTTGGTATCGCTGGATTTGTCGCTATCTTGGCCGTTATCTTCTTCTTCGCTCCCATTCCTGAAATCACCGACTCCGACATGGCTGACCAGGCCGAGATGACCACTGGCGCCACTGGCTACGTCGACAAGCCTCTCCGCAAGCAGTACACCCTCTTCTGGGGTACCTTTGCCCAGTTCTCCTACGTCGGTGCTCAGGTCGGTGTTGCCGCCTACTTCATCAACTACTTCACCCAGGCCCGTCCCGATCTCGACGTCACCACTGCCCACGTCAAGGGTGCCAACTTCTACGCCATCGCTCAGGCTCTCTTCGCCATTGGACGTTTCGCTGCTGCTGGCCTCATGTACATTGGTGCTAAGCCCCGTATGGTTCTCCTGGTCTTCCAGACCATGATCATGATCTTCATCGCTGCTGCGATCGGTACCAACACTGGTGGCGCTGACCGACCTAATTGGGGTGGTCTCTCCATGCTCATGATTGTGCTCTTCTTCGAGTCCTGCATCTTCCCCATCATCTTCGCCCTTACCCTCCGTGGTCTCGGTCGCCACACCAAGCGTGGTGCCTCTTTCCTCGTCTCCTCTGTCTGTGGTGGTGCCATTATCCCCGTCATTCTCGGAAACGTTGCCGACAAGATTGGCACCAGGCACGCCATGTGCATCCCTCTTATCTTCTGTATGTATTCACTCTCACCAAGATGATTGATCAAGTTACTAACATTCCATAGTCGCTTTCGCTTGGTCCTACCCCATCTACCTCAACTTCACCAGCAAGGCCAAGGAGCTCGATGCCTACACCGAGTCCCACGTCGGCACTGGCGAGAACGTCATCGACAACGACTCCATCATTGCCAGCAAGGATGTCGAGGCGGCTCATCGCGAGAAGTACTAGAATACTCTTCTCCTGAGAGAAGTGTGGTCTTTGAAACATACATTGAAGAGAGATACCCAAAGGAGAAGCTTAGATCAATCACCCAGCCAGAGACTGATCTTGTATATATCATGGCTTTTGTAAATAGCACGCATTGTTGTGGCATTGCATAGACAGCGTTACGATTACGAATTGAGATATCCCATATTCTACAGTCGAAGAGAGGAGCTTGCATGTACTGTGAAATGCAATACAGTGCGATCAGACTCAGAGCAGCTGAAATGGACGATCAAATCCTGATCCGCACATTGCATACTCCATACCCAATACAAACCCACGCGAAACTGCTAGTGGAATGTGTAGAAAGCATGCGCCATGTGAGCCTGGGAAGCATGCAGTGATGGAAGACCTAGCTATGCCACGCCACCGCACCAGTCACATATTACCTTTGATCAAATCGTGCACACTCATCGTTGCGTATAATCAGCATGGTTGCCAGATACTTACTTTCTCCCTTTCCTTGCTCCTAGTCGACGTCCAAGACACCTCCACGACGATCTACACTACTCCCTGCGTCTTGAGAACAGGTACTTGTCAAGTTACTACCATCATTGCCCTTGATACTCTTCTAGCCTAGCGGCGCAGACTCGTCTTCGTGGCAGAGCCAGCAGCAGCGGACTTGGCAGTTGTATAGTCGACGACATCACTGCTTTTTGCTTGGGACTCGACCAAGGAGAACCGTTTCGTCGCGGCGTTCTGAGGAATCATAGTTGTGTTCTCTAGGGAAAGACAGAACTCAAGATTCTCCATCTCAACCTTGATCTCCTCCATTTCCTCTTGCTCATCCCAATTCTCAAATCCATACTCCCTCGCCATCTACTCCATCTCCTCCTCCATCAAAACAGATCCGGCTCCTCATCCTGCTCCTGCATAGCCTCCCCCTCTTCAGGCATAATCCTGACACCTCAATACCTATCCTTCCTCGTCCACCCAGTGGGGTCCTCGATCTTGAAGTCTTCCAGCTCGTTCAGCTGCGCGCGCAACTTTTCCAGTACAGCGAGTGCGTCTCGGCCTTTGCTTATTTTGGCGTCGCACGAACTATACTTCTGACGTCTGAAAGTCATGTTCAAAAAAAAGAATCATGTCTAAACTCATCAAATTATCCTGAAAACATCCAACTAAAAGTTTATACAGCAATTCAAGAACACCGACTTGAGATATGACTTGAGAACTTTTAGGAAGCGAACCTATACTCATATCCGAACTATGTAAGGCTATCACAACTACTCGCCTGTACGCGTTTGTATGACAGAAAAAGAAGTGTCCCATCCTTTACATGTTCTCCGCGTATACCTCGAACAGGATATATGCAGATAGCAGATGAGTTGTCGCATCGGATGCGCAAATAAAGAACAGTGAAATGAAAGACGGGAGGCGAGAATCATGGATGTCCTGATCTAAACGAGATGTCGCTACCTAGAGGAGATTGAGTATAACGCAACTCCAAACCTCGTCTCTATTATATATTTACAGTGCAGAAAAGAAGTTCAACATCGCTATCGAAAGTCCTACTCGTGATGCAAATGATACAAACCGACGCTGTGAAGCAAATTAGAACCTCCTGGTTGTCTTCAAGCTGTAATACTGACATGTCAGAAGAGTTTCTTTACCGTGCTGATCTGGTTCATGCTGCTGTATCACAAATAATTATTCTCGCATTTGAACTATGTCATCGGGCCAGTTCTGTTCCAAGTCGATTTTCAAACCAAAGATTTGCACTAGTAGCATTCTCAGCATTGCTGAACATAAAAACAACATAATGATTCAATTGCAAGCTCCAGTTATCACGAGACTCGGGGTGCGGGACTTGCTATATCAAGTTTCATACATTATTATTCGTTATTCATCCTTTATGCATCTACAAGCCCCGTGTCCAAATCATCAGCACATTGGTCTAGAGATATGTCCTTCTCTAAAATACTCCCCAGCTGACACACCTCACGCTGTACCCACCCATCGACATCACTCCGCAGCAGCAGGCACCATATCGTCCCTCCCCAGCGTGACCTTGAACTTCGCCTTATCCACCATTGCCCAAAAGTGCGGCCACGCCGACTTCCTCAGCAACCTCTTGATCTCCTCGTCATTGAACATCGGGCCGAACATGATGTCCAGTTGTTCGAGTTCAAAGTCGTGCTTTCTACCTCCTTCGGCTAGACTACGTCCAGCAAGTAAGTCGTCCAAATATTCCGAGTTGAGGAACTTCTCGTTCGCGTCGAAGATCGTCAAGCGCTTGAGTGTGGGCGGGAACACGACTTCAGGCATCAATTCAAAGTCTTCGTGGTTTGTGTCTGGAAGACGCATGTTGTAGAGCTTGATGGAGAGAAGTGCAGCTTGTGGGACGATCAGAGTTTTCAGGCGCGAGAACTTGTCGAAGCGAGGGAGAGGCTTGCGCGCTGCTCCGGGGAGCGTCCAGAACCCGCCGGGTAGTTGCAGCGTCTCCAGATTTGGACGTATATGGTGCAGCGAATCGACGAGGAATTGGTAATCGGTCCAATCCGTTCTTGCAGCGTATACGCGCTCGTCCCAGAACGTGTCGCGGACGGAAGCATCGTAGTCAGATGTCTTGGGTGGAGTGGGATAGGTTTGAATATTGGCTTGGTAGTGTGGGAAGGCGCGGACGCTGCGGAATGGATTCTTCTCGGAGGAGGGCTCGGCATAAAAGGTCAGACTTGTTACTCCCAAAAAGACTTGGAGGATGTGCACCATGCCACTACGGGCGGCAAAGTCCCAGATGCCGATTGACTTGATCTGGCAGTCGAAACGAAGGGTGCGGATGGAGCGAAAGTTCCGGAGGGCGTCACGGCCACTGTATAGACGCGAGATGTGCTCGATCTCGTCGGTGTCGAGGCCAGCGAGTTTGATACTGATGTCCAAGGAGTCCAAGTTTGTGAACATGTCGATTCCATCCAGACGGATGGGTATCAGACTTGAGACTTTGAGATGGCGCAGACTGTACGCGGCTGGCATGCATTTGATGCTGCGAAGATCGATCTGTGCATGACTGTGCGGATGCATACCAATCATGTTGAGTACGTGATCGTCTTGCCAGCTCTCTATCTCGACATCGCCTTCAGAGAAGGATAAAGTTTCGAGCTGTGGTAGAAGCGCTAAAAATATCCCTGTCAAGGTATATCTGTAGTCCATGATCAGCTGCGCGTTCCAAGACTTCTTCATATCTGCTGGCAAGTCGAAAGCGGCGATGAGTTTCCGACACTGGAGGACAATTTCTGTCACGAAAGGAATAGCCTCGGCGTCGAAATTGGACTCCTCCTTCTCTTCCCTCTGGAAAGTTGGCTCACCCTTGCCCGGGAAGCAAAGTCGCAGATGTCGGACATGCTTGCGCAGGTCAGGACGAGCAAATAGCGTTCGTAGGAAGTAAGCGATGCGAGCATGACTTTTGTCGACAGGAACACGGAAGGCGAAGCCGCCGAGTACGGGTGCAGTATACAGGCGACTCTGAGAAAGTTCCCGAAATCTCCTGCTTGTCAATGATAGGCTCCACAGAGGGCGGCATGCTTCAAGAAAATCCCGAATCAGATACGGATCTGGCTTGCTTGGAGGCGGATCGTCTGGAATATGGCCAAGTACACGATTGTATCGATTTGTGATCGGATCGAGATTCGCGATTACGTGCAGAAGCAACTCATTAGGTAGCTTGTTCAGCGGGAAGACATCTTGTTTCTAGCATGAGCGAAATGACCTGTGCGAAAGAATCTCTTGAGATGGGTATGCCTACGATTGGCTTTATTTTTTGGGTGGCCACCGGTTTTGCTCTTGGGAGATTTGTCCATACTGCTGTGCGTGTGAGGTAGTGTTGGTGGCGCTCGACGATTGTAGTGGTACACACAAGGTTTTGGAGCTCATGGGTTCGTCTCGCAGCTAGGTAGGCTAGCGCGAAAAGGGAAAGGGCCCTACCGGATCGTGATTGTTACTACGGAGATTTTGCAACCATGGTCGATGGTGGTGATGCATGCTTATCTATCTTTCCGAGTGCACTGCATTTTGGCGCATACGAGCGAAGATGGCAGAGGCAAGCAGGATCAATAGTCTTGCTCAGGTTAACGAACAAATTGTACAGCTTCCTGTTGTTCTACCACTATTCATGCAGCCTATCAAAGGAACAGACATGACGAACTGTAGTCTATTGAGTGCCCTCATAATCCTCGCATGTATGTGCCAGTATGCGTGACATGTATGCCATTCTATGGTAGCTTTCCCATTAGCAGACGTCATGACGCTCAATCTTTTCACACCATCACCAGCTGCCCCATGCCGAGGAAATCTTCACATCAAGTGTGAGATGTAGTTTTACTCATATCGAACCCACCTTCTACTACATTCACGCAATTCAACCAGCTCCATTCATTCGCCAAAAGCATGAACTCCCAGTGGACTCTTCTTGCATCGCCTCGGCTAGCACTCTCACGAAAGCACCACGCAGCACAGATCTTCACGTGCATTGCACATCACTCATGCTGCACAGTGGGCTCTTGCGGGGTTGTGACAGAGATAGGGAGGAGTGGGCAGTGTTCTGCACACGGGCCTATCACAATCAACGGCGAGCTACGGCTGACGGAGATTGTGGGACCGTTCCTGTTTCAGTAAAGTGTCGTGTACGCTGCGTTCTCGACCATGCAAGTCAGAGACGAAGAAGCAAGGAAGGATCAGCATCACTGTGCAAGATGGAGAATTGTCTCATTCGTCTGATCGTGTTGAAGGAGGTGGAATATTTTGATTGTTGTTCAACCCAAGGCTATACTAAGGTTCTGAGAAGCTGATTGAACACGCTGCTTGCACTGCATCGTTGGTCGTCAACGGCTCGTCTTGCGCATGTTGTCGGGCTGGGCAGAGTAGGTGATCAACCAGACTTTGACGTCTGATAGCGTGCCTGCTAAGTCCAACTCAACAACATGTGCTCGACATTGGCAGTCGACTACTGACCATGAGAAACAGAGTATGCTGGATCTGCTCCAAAGCTCCGAAATGCAGCTCCCGGTCAGAGACACTGAACTAAGCATGATCCTGAGGGGTTACCATGACAGACTGGCTATCATGTAACTCCTGCGAAAGGAATCTGCAATCCTTCCATCCAACCACCCCAAAGTAAAGGAAGAAACGAGGCAAGAAAACTACAACGCTGCGTTCATCATCGTGTTCGAATACATCATCATGCCAAGTCGTGACGTACCACATACGCTTGCTTATCCAACCAAGAAAAGGAAACCTTCAAGATCCGACAAACCAAATGGGTATTAAGTCCACCAAAGAACAGAAATCAAGCTCCTCAGTGTTGAGCCGAGAGCAGGTATAGCGCTAGAAGATGCTAAAAAAAGAATACTCAGGCGTCGCATCGCTCATGGTAGCCAACAGAGAGGATAAGAAAGCGTACAATCTGGTTCCATGGATCCAAGGTCCCACGCATGCGATATGGTGTGCGTGAGCATCCAGTCTAGCAAATAAGGAGGAGAGAGATAACAATGTGGCCTGCACAGTCGCAGAAAACGTAGCAAACGAAAGAAGAAACATAAAATGTGCATGGGAAATCGGAGTCGAACGTCCATGGTGAGAAGAAGATCAAAACAAACTTTTCTGCGAGACGGGCCGGCCGTGAAGCCAGCGATACTCGTGTGAAACTTTTGATGCTAGATCTGACTTCTCGACATGGAAGTAGATGTGGCGAAAATTTTGCGGATAGGCAGAATCGAGCAAGGTTGTATTTTAGATGTCGTAAATGTCGGAGATCGGCCGTAACAGTGCTTTTCGCGGCACTCGTTCGGAGTCGATGGTTTCAGTGATAAGCTGTGACGCGGCTGCGTCGCAAAACGTGGCCTCGCTCATCACGTTCACGAACCTCGTCACGATCGCGCCGGCTTCGCGTGCTACGCGAGCTCCTCTCCGAAGCGTCCTCGATATCTCGTCTTCCTTGACCAGCGACGATAGACCTCCTGTTCGCGGCCTTGTTGCCGGAAACACTCTTTTCACTGCGGTAGATGGTGCCCTCGCTGCGGGTGTTACCACCACCGATGACGAGATCAGTCATGCCATTCTCGGCAGGAACAAGTTGCAGCGTGCGGCCCTCCATGTCTCCGGACAGCTGGAGGCTAAGTGGCATTGTGCCATCAACTCGAAGACGAATCTCGTTGTTGGTGGTGCTCGTCATTGCAGTACGATTGCCGCTTCCGTTGCTGTTGGAAGAACCAGACTCGGACGGCTGGGACACACGGGACACTCTCTTTAGGGCAGCCTTGTTGATCTGATCAGCATAGGGATCGCGGCTTCCGCGGGTGGAACTGATGTATTCCTCCGCGGCGCTCGCCTTCTGCTTGATCTCGGCTGTGCGCTCCTTTCCCTTGCGAGAGTCCGACTCTGTCTTCCTGCGAGGTCGGCTCAAAGCGCGAACGCGCACCGGCTCCTCTTCCTCTTCCTCCTCGTCTTCGTCATCACTAGCGTTGAACTGACCGGGCACGTAGCGGGGCTCTTGCACGATTCGCGAGGCTCGCTTCTCGCGCTTGCGCTCAGCATTGTACTGGTCGTCTACAGCTTGAGCTCTGACATATTCGTCATAAGCCTTCTCGTATGATTGATACGCTGATTGGCGACGATTGTGGCGACTGTCATTGACAACAACGCGCGCCTGGCGGGTGTTGTACTCTGACTGTGTCGAACGGCGTGGAGGTGGCGGTCGGCTAATAGATGCACGCCGAGTGGGAGCAGCAGGTCGAGTTCGTTCTCGCTCCCGCTCCCGTTCCCTCCCTGCTTGGACAGAACGGTCAGGAATGACAATTGATTGGCGACGTTGCTCACGACGATCGGACTCGAGACGCTCGACGAGTTGGCTCGTCTTTGCATGAGCCAGTGGTGGGCGTCGCTGACTTGGATCACGTTTAATCTTAGGAGGCGGCATCAGTTCTCGGGCCGCCTTGGCTTCACGTACTCGACGAGACACTTCACGCTGGTCGTACTCTCCCTCGCTTTCAGTGTACTCTGACTCGGAAGCCTCATCTTCGCCAGGGCCGTGATATCCCAACTGAAGCTGCTTGCGCTGTTGGAGGGATGGGTTCCGGGTGTGCTCGCTGGGCGTTGGGGGCTGGGAATGATTGTATCTGGCCGAGTACTTGGATAGCCCAGGGTCCTCTTGTGTGATAATTGGTGCGGCGTGGCCACGTTGGCTAAAGTTTGACGCAGTACGGGCAGATGGCGGGGGACGTT
>AJMS01010294.1:0-18665 GCA_000263175.2 Phaeosphaeriaceae sp. UM 1110
TTGCCCGTGTTGTTGCTTTCCTTTCCCTTCCCTAGTATGGTCACAATGGCGCAAGCTCTCAGTATCGTCGTTGCTGGGGCTTCGATTGCGACTCTTGCTTCACAGCCTGCTTTGCGCGCGTCCCTGTTATCTACGCTCTCAAGATGGACGGCATACAACGCGCCTGGAGGTCTATGGCGTATAGCGGCGATTCTATTGGCATTGGCGAATCTCAAGAATTTACCTTTTGTTTGGCATGTATGACAACCACAACCTTTGCCTGCAGAAAGACCGCAGTAGACTGACCAGAAGCTCACAGATTCGATTCTTTCGCGCGCTCGTATACCATGTTTATTTCCAGCCTACTCCGATCGCCCCGCATGCGCTCTTCCAGCCTATAATCACATCGACCCGCGCGCCGCTCCTCGAGACCGATTACAACCTGCACAAGTCGAACAGCACATACTTTTCAGACATGGACATATCGCGCACGCAGCTGTTCACAGCCATCATCCGTAACGGCATCAAGAAGAACAGCCGCCTCTACGGCGCGAAGAAGAGCGCTGTAGCAGGAGCAATAGGCGCCACAGAAGGCACGCGAGGCAGACACCTGATCGCCCTCGGCGGCGTGAGCTGCTTGTTCAAGCGCGAGATCCTACCCTACACGAAATATGAGATGTGGACGAGGGTTTTGTGCTGGGACCGCAAATGGTTCTACCTCATCACGCATCTCGTCAAGCCGGGAGTCGGCAAGCCATCAAGCTGGACGTTGCAGCCATGGCGTAAGGGCAAGAAGACAGCTGCGCAAGATGTGGATCGCGAGAAGCTCATGGGTGCGGTTTACGCGACTGCGATTGCGAAGTATGTAGTCAAGCGTGGGAGGATCACAGTGCCACCGGAGCAGGCGCTGCTCGATGCGGATATGTTGCCGCCAAAGCCTGAAGGGTGGGAGTATAAGGGAGAGGTGCAGAGTAATGGTGATGCAGATGGCGTGCTGCCACAGGCTGTCAAGGCTGAAGAGTGGAATTGGGATACGGTTGAGGCGGAGAGGAGGAGGGGTTTGATTGTTGCTCAGAAGTTTGCTGAGATGGATGCGATGCACCAATATTTTGACGGAGGCAAGAATGGTGCGCTGGGTGAGTATAGCGATTTGCTGTTCTAGAGGATTGTAGATGGTTCTTAGATACCCTAAACTTTGTGCCGGGGTGGGCACGGTACGATACACGATGTACAAGTAGCGATATACATATAGGAGCATCGGTAAGAGTAGGCTTCAATTAACTCTTATGCATGTCCTCAACGTCATGTCTCGACTTGAACGACGTCAAATCATGCTTGTGTGCTGTAGAGGGCGAATTGAAGTATATAGTCTGGTTGCGTAAGGTCAGGCAGCGATTACCAATCAGTCTGGACTCGAGTATACACGATTCCGATAATCCACTATGATGTCTTCTTAACGTCTTTATAACGTCTTCATATCCAGTCTTGCTACACTTCCTAGCTGCCTTTCTAATAAACGTTCTTCCCTAGCTCTTCCGCAACTTGAATGACGTCAGTCATACCACTGAAGATCCACTGGATGTACATTGCCGTATATGATTACAAACATTCGCATACTGTGATAAAAGCCTCCTGAATTCATTCTGGGTTTTCTTCGAAGCAACAATTATCATCAACATGGCGCCCAAGATCTTCATGTAAGATAGAGCAGCTCCGAAGTCACGTTCAGACATGCTAAAAACCATTATAGCACTGGAGCGACTGGTTACATTGGCGGAGACACACTCTTCGCACTATACAACAAGCATCCCAACTATGAATATACTGCATTGGTCCGAACAGGTACAAGACAATCACTCCTGTCGCACTCGGCTCAACTTGCTGACTTAGTATAGAGCAGAAAGCCGAGCCGGTTAAGAAAGCCTTCCCTGGCATAAAAATTGTGCTCGGTGGTCTTGATGACTCGAAAGTGTTGGAAGAAGAAGCCGCAAAAGCAGATGTAGTCATCCACACTGCCGATGCATCTGATCATGAGGGCGCTGCGAAGGCCATTGCCAAGGGCATTGCTTCTGGACATAGCAAGGAAAAGCCTGGATTTTGGTTACATACTGGAGGCGCAGGCATCTTATGTTGGGAAACGATGCGAGACGACAATAAGCTCGGCGAGTGGTCGGAGCGCGAGTACAACGACTGGACCGCGGTCCAGGATCTTACCGGACTTCCCGAGGATGCATTTCACAAGAACGTCGATGATCTCGTCCTCTCTTCGGGCTCGGATGTTGTGAAGACCGCTATTCTGTGCCCTCCTACCATATACGGTATGCTGACCCACGTTACGAGACATATGCGATGTGGTGGTGGGTAAGGCTGACAATTCGCAGGACGCGGAAGAGGCCCTGCCAACACACGCAGCAGACAAGCGTACGAGTTGGCACACCTAGTTCTCACAGGAGAATATGTTCCCATCATTGGGCAAGGCAAAGCACGATGGAACAACGT
The DNA here is from genome assembly GCA_000263175.2 of Phaeosphaeriaceae sp. UM 1110. NCBI lineage: Eukaryota > Fungi > Ascomycota > Dothideomycetes > Pleosporales > Phaeosphaeriaceae > Phaeosphaeriaceae sp. UM 1110. The sequence continues at coordinate 2,479 of AJMS01010294.1, forward strand.
CCACGTATCTGATCTAGCACAAGTCTTCGTCCTCTTGACCGAAGCTGCCCTGAACAATAACACTGACTCTAAGCTCTGGAACGAGCAAGGCTACTACCTAGTCGAGAATGGCGAGCATCTCTGGGCGGATCTGGCCCGACTGATGGGCAAGAGAGCCCATGAGCTTGGCTTTGTAAACAAGAAGTTGGAAGAGAGCAGTCTAGGCAAGGACAAGGCGATTGAGCAAGCAGGCTTCGAAGCCGTAAGCTGGGGCTTCAACAGTCGTGGAAAGGCAGAAAGGGCGAAGAAGGTCCTCGGTTGGGAACCGAAATCGACGGGCATTGAGGGTTGTGTCGACGAGATTTTGAAGGACGAGAAGAGCAGGCTGGGCAAGAAATAGAAAAGAAAAAAACGGATGCAATTCGACTTCTCGACTATCTATAGTAATGCAACAAAGTAAAAAGTCCATCAACGTAAATCATGCTATGCAAAATGGCAGTCAGATTCTAAACAGCCCCAATCCTCAGCGCAACCATACTACTCGCCATAGCGGGTACAATATGGTTTGCAATCGGCACAGTCGCCGTACTCCTCAACAAAAAGATATACCTCACAATCGCACTCTTCTCATCCGTAACAAGACGTATACCCCTGCTCACACTCCTCGCCTCTCCCACAACTTCACAGCCCAACAGCAACCTCATATTATTTAATCCACTATTCCGCCAACTAAGAGCAGCCGGCGCATACGACATCGATGTCGCCGGTTCCTCAGCCATATATATGCCCTTCCCATGCGCCGCTCCTGTCCGTTGCAGCGGAGTGCCAGAACAAACCCTCAGTCCCTGCGCAAGGATAGCAGGGAGGCGATCAAGACTCGTTCCATGGAAGAGTACTGTCGTCTTTGAATTCGGTCGCGGTAGCTTTGCTACAAAATCACTTTCGATCCTAGGGCTCGCGCTCGCTAGGACGAATTGATGTGTCCCAGCGGGCATGTTGTGGATCTTGCACAGGCCGGTTGCGGTGGCTATGTATCCTCTGAAATGGACGCAAGCCCAAGATATCAATTTCTCGGCGTCTTTGTGGTATGATTTTAGGACGGCGGACATGTTGACTGCGTGGCTGAGCACAGTCATGCTCGGGAGACTGTTTAGGATCGTCTTGACTGCCTCGCCAGAGTAGATTGGACAACTCGGAAGCAGCTCTGGGCGACCTGACATTGCTGCTGCGTAGACGGATGTCAAGAGCATGTCAACAGCATATGTGTCGGTGCGGATCTCGGGGATGCGCACATAGAGAGGAAGTTGGTACCAGAGGCGTGCGCAGGCCATCAAGTTGCATGGTGTGGCGCGGCGTAATTGAGCTTTCGGTGCATTGTGGGACACGCCGCAAGATACGCAGATCTGGCCCATGCTCAGCATCGATGTGGACAGAAACTTGTATGATGGAGCTAGGCCGTTGTTGTCGCTTTTGAGTCGCTGGTGAATGAAGCGGCCGAGCTGCCAGGTGAACGCTGTTGTTGGAGAAGTACACAGTTGCTCGGGTGGTGGGCTCGAGTCTGGTGAGCAAATCCAGGGACTGCTGTGCTCGACTTTATCGAGACCGGGTTGGTTGTTGAAGTGGAGACAAAAGGCGTGTGAGTTCCCATTACCGGCACTGAAGGAAAGTCGCAGCAATATGGTTGTGGCGCCTTGTGGGATACCCATGGCTCCTCTTTGCAGCTCAGTGAGCGAGTTCAGGGGAAACGTCATCTCGACCTCGTCAGATCCAACTTTCTCAATCATGTTGGCGATGCTCGATGGCAAGCTGGCAAGCTCTTCGTCTAGAAGACTACTATCTGGAATGCCCAGCTCTTGTAGAATGACCGCTGTACCCTTTGGATCCTTGGCTTTGAGAGCCCTCTGCAGACCTTCGAGTCGCATGGCCTCCTTTATGATCTCGTCCTCGATCTTCTGCCAGAACTTCGTAGCTTCGACAATCTTTGCATTCCATTTGCTGTCGCTTACATCCTCGAAACAAACCCCAATGAACCTTGCGAATGAACTAATGGCTCGTCTATCTCGCACGTCGATATCATCGTTCAGCATCCAGCCAGCAACCATCACGTCGACTACTGCTGGTGGAACAGAGTGGCTCGAAGATGTGCTTTTATTCTGTGCTGCAGGTGCCGCGTTGGATGAGGCTGGCAACTCCTTGCGAGCAACACCTTGTGGTGACGCTGTTGGTAGACCAGGTATCTCCAGTCGATCATTCTTCGCGTGCCAAATGCGGCCACAGGTCTCCACAGTCTGCGGCGTAGCGACGACAAAGTCCAATATACAATCTTTTAGTTCTTGCGCATTCGACCCATCTTTCGACAATCTCCCAACCAACTTCTGCAGCATCTTTTCGATCGGTTTACCTTCCGCCTGTTGAAGATGATATAAAATCACCCTGAGATTCTGAGCCTCAGTGTGGCAGCTGAGTAGGCACTGTATGGCACCGCACTTTTCTTCCAGACATGTTTCAAGCCGTTTAACAGTTTCAGTATATGTCGATATCCATTTCTTCCACTCAACTAATACAGGCTGAAGAAGCGACGGGGTTGTCTTGCTCGAAGATCCGGTAATCTTGAGGTCGATAAAGAGACCCTCGATGTTGATATTGAACAAGAACCACTCCGTTGATGTCATAGTCTGTAAAGAATATTCCAGTACGTTTGGTCCGACGTAGGCGATTTCGTTCTCCTGGCGTTCGAGCCACAGGTACAGGAGATCTTTCCAACACGATGTCCAAGCTTTCCGCGAACACAGTAGATTCGTCAAGTCGATGATAGCTTGCGACAGCTCGATCCTCGCCTTACGCACGATGTTGAGAAGCTCTTTAGCACTCGTACCTGGCTCGAGTAGTTCTTTACCCAATGCAATTTCAGCGAGGTACCGGCATCGCAGGATGAAGTCCGAGCCAGCACTTTCTGATACCAATATCGCCAACTCACGACGCTCTTCATCGATGGTTGGCTTCGATGTCTGCTTCCATACCAGCATGATATTCTGTACGATTCTTTGGTGGGAATAACTCATGGCTGGTCCAGCCAGGAGACGGTCAATGCAATAAGACTCTGTCACTTCCTCCAAGATACTTCGCTGTTCCGTAAGCATTGAGACCAGATCCAAAGTGTACTTAGAGGCTTTTACGCTATTCCCATTCGTGGCTTTGCGTTCGGTTTTCCCAGAGTCAGGGGAGTCTTCTGATGGACGTTGTTTCTGCCTATGGTCCCGAGCAATCTCATGAATCTGAACAATAATTTGCAGATCCTCTGAGGAAGGCCAAGTTGGAGGTATCTTGATTGTCTGCAGATTCGAGGGCCAGTGATGTTCGGATGTTTTGAGTACCATGCAGAAGTCGTGGTACTCTGTGGCAAGCTTTGTCCATGGTGAACCCCTGTCGATATGTGTACGCACCGCTTCTCTACATTCTTCAAGACACTTTTCAATTCCGCTACGCAGCCAGTACTTGAAGAAATGATTCTTAAGATCGCTCGAGTGTTCGTCATCGAGGGCGCATAAGAAGGTCTGTAGAGCTGAGATATGCTGCCCTCCGAGAGCGTTTTCGCTCTTTTTTATCTCGCTTATCGCGTGGTAGACGTCGTTTTCCGCCCTCCATGGAATCTTGCAAACTGCCTCGAACAGATCTAGTGTGTTGACAGTAATCGGCCTTGCGATGGTAAGGTCCCTGAAAAGCTCGAACCTGCTCTCGTGACCAGGTTCCGCTTCGTCCATTGCCGTGTCTAGTAACCTTTTCACTCTCATCATGGTAATCTTGAGTTGTAGCTTTGACCGCTCAGACACTTCGAAGATGATACTCCGCCACTTTACGAGCACCTTGCCTCCATTGTACTGTGCAACTAGCCCATCTCTTAGCGTGGCTTCTGCTCCTGTAATCATATCTGGTCCTTCAAGTGCGATAAGGTCTGACAACACAGCAAGCCGCTTGCTACTGCAGCCTGATAAGCGCTTGAGAAGATCCAGGTCTGGTCTCCAACGTGCCCAGACGCGCCATATCGGTAGCTGGGAGTCTAAAATGTGCTCTGGTAGGAGATGAGCTGGAGGTGCCGTAACGGGTGTTGTTTTGGCCAGCTCTTTCATCCACGATACAGCCTCGTGAGCTTGGTTCCATTGATTGTGTAGCCTGAAACCGTCAAGCTGTCTAGAAAAGTCTTCAACTGCTCTTCGGACCAGCACGAAGAATTCTGGAACCATGTTCACTGCTGGAGGAACTGGGATCTCGCGTAGAACTAGACATACGCCAGCGAGGTACCACTCGGCAGCACGTACTGGGTGGGTAGCGAAAGGCAGCAGCTTGCGTGCCCATAACGCTTCCATATCTGTCACAGATGCTGGATTTCCCTCATTCGCAGCAATGAGACACTGTAGCCATATCTTCAAGCCCCAGTAACTGCCCTGCATAACATTAAGATCAGCTGTGAGTAAAGCCCGGAGGCTTTGTGCTGTGATGGCATGAGCGGTGGCTGCTACAGCAATGTCTCTCTCTGTATGCGTTGTGATCAGAATCGACAGCCGTATGTCCGTATCTGCTTGGTTGATTTTGCCCTTCTTCTTGAGATACGTGTCTGTGTGGCTGCGCAGGAAGCCGTACGGGAACTTTGGGTCGGAGGGCCGCAGAACGCCTGCTGTTGCGTCGATACTGTGATGCCATTCTTCGCTGTGCTTTGCTTTGTTAAACAGGTTCGAGGTCTTTAGAGGTATCGCTTTTTTGCCCCATGGGACGCGCGAACGCCTTTCAGTCGTGCCTTCGACCGTGAGCGGTGCCACTGTCGCAGTCATAGCGATCAGCGCGTGTCATATGTGAGAATGTACTGCGAACAGAGTTCAGATCTTGAGCTTCGATGTGTCGTTTTGAACTCACTGAACACAGCCTGGTGGACGTATCTCGAACTTCGCACAGTCGCACGGAGGGATGCCCTACAAATTTGATTTTTCCTATCTCATTGCCCGAGTTCTGTCTATAGTGAGTACTGGAAGTGAGGTATCGATTCGTAGAACTGAGTGCAACAGGTCTTTCGAGGTCAGCATGGTCGCTCTGTACGGATGGACAGGCTAAGCGATGGGCTGCGCATCATGTTAATGCTAATCAGGGTAATATGCAGCAAAAGAAACGCGCCAGGCAGCTCTGTAACAGTGATTGATAGTCTAGTACTTAGACTTGCTCTTGGAATGTTCGCCGTGCGCAAGGCTGAGCCGCGAGGCGTGCAATTGGTATTCGCCGACCGGCGTCCCGAAGTGGTTAGATTAGCATCAATCGTGAACGCTACTCAGCCCCCCTGCCATGCATGCGCCGTATTCCTAGGCGGAAGCCGTCTTGGGGCCGAGTGGCAATGGCAGTACGGAAATCATGGTAATTGAGTGGATCGATACTTTTCACATTGGCTATTGTCCTGTGGCTCATCGCCTGTGACCTGATAACGCAGTACTAGAGTCATCCTCAAGGCACAGGCTGCAGTCCGAGGCAGAATCCGTGACCAACATTTGGCCTGCATAAGGCTGTTTCAGCTCCTTCAAAGTCGAGAACTGTCCAATCGCGGGCGACAACGTGTTGCCGCAATGTGCTGGTAGCTCGCCATACTACTCGAATCATGGCCAGGCGACCAAAGTAGTCATGCTGGAAAGTATCGAGCTCCATTAGGAGATTTATCTGCGATGGTTCGCAAAATGATGCTATTAAGGCCATACAGCGTTCATTTCAAGTCATATTGTGCAGGCTGAGACACTACATTAGATGACATTTAGCGGCATCCGCGGCGGTTCCTTGGTTCTGCCGCAAATGTACAGCCGCTTGCTTGATGAAGTCACCAGTCTTGTGAAAGCAGACACGGTTCCCTTTCGCATCACGAACAGCCTCGCCGATGCTGAAATCATAGGCCTGCCCGGTGTGACTGTCCTTGGCAGGGCATTTGAGATGCTCGATTGCCTTTTGTTCCAATTCTGGCACTATAAACGTTAGTTGACACCTTGCATCCTGGGAGCGATACAACACTTACAGGTGGCAACATAAGTCAGAAACTCATCGACAGCTCGACGACTGGGTATCGTGTCTGCGGTTTGATCTTCTAAGAGAATTCGCGATAAGTTCTCCATCTGCACGATAGTCTCTCGTCGAATGCCCTTCGACATCTCGTGCTGCTCGACACCAAGGGCAGCTAGACTTTGCCCTAGAGGATGCAAGAGAATGCCCTTGACATCCTTGGGTGTGAACATCTCTTTACTTAATGGATTTCGAAAGACTCCGCTATTCGCCTTGATCGCTTGTACCAGCTCATCCATGTCCCATGCATAGTTGTCTTCCGTAGCGTAAAAGTTGACTCTTGGAATGTCTTTGACCTCATCACCCAGCATCGTCTCAGTATTGGCGTAATTTCTTTCAAGATGTTCGTGCTCGAGATGCATCAGTGCAACCTCGTAGTGGACTCTTAACTCATCTGGTAAGCTAGATCCAACAGCGTCCCTCCGTTTGACCAAGACGTCTCTGACGGTATCGTTGTCGGCCCCGGAAGGCTTGCCGTTGGGTCTGCGTGTCCAATTCATAGTGTCCTCGAGATCAGTCATGGCAATACTGGCGGCATCTGTTGTAGAGTCGCGAATCGTTCGTGCTACTGATCGAGCACTGCCAGGGGGGCCTGGCCCCGCAACGGAATTCTCGACTCCTCCCTGTGCGAGCGCCTTGATCTTGGAGACATTGTTAGAAGTGGGCAGGCCGGCCTTTCGTTGGAGTTTTTGGAGGTTGAGGAGATCTGTGAACACGAATTTGGCCTTCGTTCGCAGTGCTTGATAGCCTTGTGTCAAGTCTTGTCGGGCGGGTTCCAGGTCACCCTTCAAGACCGGTACTTCAACCTGGAAGTCTGTTTGCACTATCTTTGATGGCGCTGCTTGGACGTAGCGGCCTTTCACCGGATCCCAAGTGCGCTGTGCCGGAGCAGACGATGTGGCTGCTGGCCGCTTCTCAGGTGCTGGCGGATCAGGTTTCTTCTCCAGTATTGATAGAAATTGCGCAACCTCTTGATCGTAAGGTGCGACATTCTTCAAGGCTTTCGTGTTCTCCATAGCTGCTTCCAGCCAACCAACACAGATGTAATGCTCCACGAGCAGCTTCCTGGCGCCAACCGCTGGTGGGTTTCGTGATATTTCCTCGAGCAGCTCGCCTATCAGAGCCATGTCAGGCTCGCCAGAGCCCGAGACTCCCGTTGCTGTAACCATTGCGTGCAGGTTCGAATTCGTCGCGGACAAGGCTCCTTGTGCCTTTGGTGGGGGATATTGGGCTGGAGTGACATGGGGATGCTTTGGCGGTGGTGGAAGGACAAACATTCCGAGCTAGCACGAAGCGGTTCAAAGGTGAAGTGAACATGCAACAGGTTCACGAGTCCACCATGGTAGCTGCAATCATCGGGTGAAGCCTATACCTGCTCTTGGCCTGCTGAGGCATGTGGCGATCGACACACCGTCGGTCACTAACGAAGGCAGCCTCATGGCAGCCTATCGTCTGAGCCATGATACTGGTTGATTGCCAATTGGTCCGTTTGAGACATTTGGTACGGCCAGCCTTGTGAAGAAACAAGGTGCGCAGCAGTTGGCGGCGGCGGTGCAAGTTAGTCCGTTAAGTGGGGCTCGTTCCCCAACCCAAACCCGGACTCCACACAGCCACCTACCTCTCGATGGATCATCACTCGGGCTGAAGACATATCGATCACGCTCGTATCACTAGTACACATCTCTGTGAGCCGAATTGTCCGCAGGTCACCCCATCTGCGTGAATCTATCACACAAACCCTTCACAGCTATCACTCATTCAGACCGCGGCTGTGCACCGCGGTTCGTTGTGTCGAGAAAATGATATCTCGGCCAAGTGTCGTACTGGAACTGGTCGCGACATATGACTTCAAGTCTCCGTATACTGTAGAGGCTGATCGAGGTATTTGCCCAGCACCTCGTTATGCCATCAGTTCCACACCCTATTGCGACTCTAATGCCCCAGCACAGAGCACCGAACTGATCAACATTCGATATGTATCGACTAGTCGTGTGTTGTGATACAAGATTGCGCGCCCAGACAACAAGGGCGATAGGGCGCAATACAGACGCGACACAAGCTTGACTGGTTATCCAAGCACTCCCTGACGTCGCACCCGTACTGTGAAGTGCTCCACACACGTTCTATCAGTGATGTGTGTATCATTTCATCGAAAGGGTACCTGCATAACAGGTTCTTCATCGTACAAGAGTGAAGTGCATGTGAATGACGGCTTGCCACTGCGACAGACCTGGAGGTACATCCAACGTAATAGCCATGAAGTTCGGTCATACAATATTGGCGACGTCAACGTGCAGTACTACAAAATCTCAATGCAGGCAAAGCATACTAGCTATTAATGCAGCATGTTAACGAATTCCAGGATAGTCATATAACCATACGACCACGACCCCGCATCTGCCACACCAGTATGCGCTCTACGAGCATCTCGAACAGGCAACGAGAACGACGATTTTCGTGCACATCCCGCGAGATAGGACGATTGCTGACATTGCTCTGACGAGTACCACGTGGACGCCTCCTCGTGCCCTGCGTTCGGCTAGATGTGCAAGGTTGCGATGATGTTCCCTTCCTGAAGCGGTGACTTTGCCAATGTCGTGAACGACATGCAAGGTCGCAATGCGGGTGTCGAGAGCTCCCTCGCCATTCGTGATTGCCGATGTCATCTGTACACCTGCCCACTTGACATACATATAAAGGCTGCGATGGACGTGCCATTGATGGGCAACAACTTCAACCTAGAACCTACTACACCGAGACTGTCCGAATCGCACATTCACCATGAAGCTCACCCATCTATCCCTCACAGCTCTCGCATCATCAGTCTTCGCACAAGATGAAAACCCCTACCCCATCTCCAGCTCCCCCTTTCGCCTGATTCTCCAATCCGACAACAAGACCATTGACGGGTACATCCCACTTCCCATCCAATCATATACGCACACCCTCTAACAACCCACCAGTACAGCCCTAGGCGGTTGCCACCAAGGCGCCGCCATCGAAGGCCTCTGCGTGACCACTCAAACCCAATCCGACCCTACCTCCTGGTACACAACCTTTACGCACAACGTCTCCATCTCCTCGACCTCCAACGCCATCGACACCTCCGGGATCCTCGCCTTTACTCTCCAAGCCTCCGGCAACCTGCAAGTCCCCTCCGCCATGGAACTCAGCATCAACCCTACCTCCAACATCGCCGTGCCCATCTTCTATCCCGGCTACAAGGCCATTTCGCCCGTGCAGTTTGATGAGGAAGGCAAGATGTATATCCCCGCGTACCAGAATGATTTTGCGACGCCGCCGGAGCCGACGAGCCCGAGCTGGAAGATATATGGTTGGTATGTGTGTTTGACGAGATGGGCGTATCTTTATGAGACGTTGAGTTGGAAGGTGGGCATGGATTCGAAGAGTCCGCCGCAGAATCCGACGTGTAGGGCGGTGAATGTTACGAGGGTGTATATCTAGGGAGGAGGTGGGGGGAGGGGTGTGGGAAGCTGGTCTGAGAGGGGGGAGGGACTAGGCAATGGGAGACAAAAACTTTCTTGTAGAGATTAGCAATGAATGGCTTGAAGTTCTCCGCTTGTATATTGAGTTACTTGTTGTGTCTGTTGATGCCGAAGTCGAGTCGTGCAGCACGCAAATTAATCAGGACGAAGCAAAAACCAGAGAAAGTTTTTCAAAAATACTTTTGTCTATTTGATGAATACCTAGAAGATATGATGTACTTCTTCTAGAGCATGAGAAGCAATCCTGTCCAGCCAACCTAAAGCAAAAAAATCCTTTCCTGAGCACTCCGCCAGAAATGAACAGATGTGAGAGCAGACCAAATCGATCATAGGAGCCATGCCGAAGAATCCCAGCCGAATGAAAGCAGCAAGCAAAACAATCATGAGAGTGAAGGACCAGAAGAGTGGAAGCACGTCCAGGTGCCTCAGAGTCGAAAACAGTATCTGAAAAACCATCCGCTGAAAGAATAATGTAAGATCATACCGGACGCCATAGGAGTAGAAAGCCAAAAGCCCACATGCAAGGCCTGAAAATCACTTTTGTGGATGCCGTGGTAGTTCTCACGCTCCGATAATCATCGAGCATGAGGTAGAAGTCGAACTCGCAGCGAAGGCCTGTTCGATCGTCAAGTCCATCCGCCCCTCGCCATAGTCTGATTCACAAGTGTCGCCTGAAGAAGGAGCCACGATATGCCGACAGCCCGAGCCCATTGTCGAAGCCAATGAACGAGGCAGGGTAATCGTTCATCATGAGCCGCTTATCCTTGTGATCGACAAAGACTCCCTTCTGTGCAGCGAACTCGACGAGCCTGCCATGAGTGCATGCCGTGTGCAGATCCAGTGCATCTGCGTTCTTGAGTATAGCGGCGTAGATGGCCTTGAGTCTCGAGACCTCCTCGCGCAGACGACAGTAGCGGAAACCATAGTCGCGCTGCAAGACGGCAGGGGGCTCAGTATTGTCTTCGTTGGCTAGGAAGTGCTTGAGATGCCACACCGTAGGACGATTGGTGGGAGGCGTGCTCAGGAACGACTCAAGGCGGGGAAATTCCTGACGGAAGTGTGGATAGTCCTTGCTGTCGAACAGCTGTGGCAGCGTGTTGGTCTCCACCGCGCGCATGAATTCTCGAAAGATCCACTGCTTGTCGATGGCTTCTTGGAAAATGGTGGCGTACAGTCCAGCCAGGTGTCGTTCTTCCTCAATGTCCTTGACCGCCACAAAGCCGAAAGTAGACCATACGCGCGCAGTGACTGGGACAAGGTTGCGCCGAAGTACGGCAGCCGCGAGTTGTGCGACTTCTTGCTTGACTTGAGGTTGTAGCCTTGCTATGCCAACATCTCGATCTTCTTCTTGGAGGTAAGGACGTACGACGGCATAGGTGTCGATGTCTCGGCTCGATGATGTCTGCGCGGCTTGCTGACTTGTAGAGGTGGTCTGTTGGACCTCGTGCGGCGTTCTTTGTGACCGAGCCATCGTTGAGTCTGAGGCGCTGCTGGCCGGCAATTTTGATCGTGAACCTGGTGGCGTATCCTCCTCCAGCTGTATGAATGGTTGATGTGGCTGTCTCTGTGGCGTAGGCGCGGGTGTGCTGATGAGAGTGACTGGTGATGCCGCTCGTGAAGTAATTGGTGCGGCAGAAGCAGTCGATCTGACACTGGCGCTGGGATTTCTGAGTGCAGATCTTGGTGACGACGAAGCAGCTTGCGTGCTTCTTGGAGGTGGAGAAGGCGAGAATCGTACTCTCGTCGGCGATGGAGGATTGGGTCGTGTAGTAGTCTCAACACATCGAAAGGATCGTGATGACTGTGCAGCCCGCACGAACGTTTTGTGAGCTCTGTCGGGGAATCCGAGTGTGTATATCAATCGATACAGCTCATTCGTGAACTTGGGTCGCCGGAGAAGGTATCTCAGGCGATCTTGGAAGTGGGTGATGCGGTTGGTCATGCCAGCTGCGGTCTGAATCAAAATGTGCAGTTGTCCCGGGGATTTATTGTAGCTCAGCGTCAGCTGATTGAGTTTGATCACGGCGTCACCGACCTCAGTGTCGACTGTAGTTCCTTGTTGAGCGTTGATGCCCAACATGTGAGTGACGAGCTCCGAATATGCGTCATGGTTGTCATTGAAGACTCGCTGTAGACTCTGAACAACATGTTCAACGTTGAGGAAAGAGAACCACAAAATGTTGTCCATCAATTTGTCCTGTTCTTGATCGAAAAGAATCCCTACCACTTCGTATTAGCGACATATACCAAGATGTGGCTCCACGGAGGATGAACGCTGGCATTGCACATACCGTTTCTATGATGGGCGATGAGCTCCAGCGAGCCTTTCATATCCCGCAAGAACTCGTCGAGCTGCGTGTCGAGTTCGATGCGGGCTTGGGGCGATCCGGGGTTGCGCGACATCATAATACTGACGGAGGCGCCTAACCGCTCCTCTTGCATGTTCACTGACGCCGCCGTCAGTTTTGCTAGACGGCGGATGAAGCGTCGGCTCAAATCCCGGGTAAGCGTCATGGTCTGGACTGGAACACCGGTCATGGAATCGTCGAAGACGTCTTCCTCTTCAAAGATGCACTGGGGTATCTCGGTCGCGAAGTGATGGCGAGGTGCCATCTTGATAGTTCCCTCGTAATGAATCTGCTTGCTGGCAAGACTGTAGCTTCTGATTGCGGTAATGTGATTAGCGTCTGAGCTTGGTGTACGCGTTAGCATGCTCCAATCTCAGCACCAGCGTGGCTCGTAAATTCACCTGCTGCTTAGCAGTATTATATGAGATCACTTGGATCTTTATCACTGGCTGGTCGCCGTTTTGCGGGACCGCTTATCGTGGGGCCTCTTCAGGGAAGGAGGGGAGCTCCAAACATGTAATTATTTTCGTAAGATTTCCGGCTTCGCCAGCTGTTCGACTCGATTTCCGAGGCGAAGGTCAGATCAATCTTGTGTAGAGTGGTGGGTGCAAGAGAAATGGAGGCGCGCAACAGAGGAGGCTTTATATAGCCCGCCGCACGGCTGCTCAACCTCTCTCACCTTTACCTGAAGCTTGCAGCGGCAGGTTACGTGACGAAATCATCGTGGTAAGAGAGCTGCTGCAGCGGGCGCGGTGGCAAATGAAGCTATTGCGTGTCAATACTTCCCAACAATGCACGTTTACAGGCAAACGAAAGGCAGAGGGGGTGGTCGAATGACGGGACAAACGATACAAAAGAAGGAGGGGTGCTGAAAACCGTGACTGTTGACATTACTTTTGGATTTGACGAACTGTTCTATATGCATGGAGGTGTTATACAAAGAAGATCAAAGCAGCGCCAACGGACGCTTACAATATATGGTGTCTGAATCGAGACTCACAGGCTGTGCCTAGCCTCCGAAACCAAATGCTTCAGCAACACTCAAGATGCTAATTCTGGCACCATATAAGCCCACGAAGATGGCGAATATGTCCACTATAAGAAGCGACGACGCGCCAAGCATGAAACGAGGACTGAAGATCCTGTACAGCATCAAGTGGCGCCTCAAATGGCCAGCCCACATCGTGGTGGCCAGATTGATGGTGCCATAGAACAGTATATGCGTCGCGATAGCCTTTGCTAATGCACCCAATAAGCCTTTTTGCTGAGGCTTGACCTTCCAGAGCACCAACGTGGGCACAGCAATGGCGCAGAGGATTTGCGCGCCGAAGTGATTGAGAATGACAACGAGAGGGGTCCATGGGTATCGAATCGTGGTGAGCGGAATGAAAGCAGACTCCCATTGAATAGAGCTCAAAGTGGCTTGGTGTCCGGTCTTGAAATAGTGGAAGGACCCGAGAAGTCCCAGGACGACGGGACCGATGGAGGAGGTGTGCAAACCATTCGTGTCGATGATCTCAAATAGTGAAAATAGCTGCCACACAAGAATGCCCATCGCGCCAGCACCCACCGGCTTCTGCAAGAGAGCGGTGGCGAGGTACCATACAGTGACGAGCAGAGCATATCTACTGCCATGAACGTTTGCGTATCCTAGGATCGTAACGGCTTGGTTGGGTGCTCCTGCTTTGTCTTGAGACTCGTTTATGATGATGCTCAGTAGAGGTTTACTCCAATTGAAAACGAGGTGCCCAAACACAAGGCCGACAAAGAGAACGATCTGAGCGATCGCTCGTTTTGTGATGCTGATGACGTTCTCCCAGCCAGGATACCAATCGCCATCATCTGCTGCATCTAGGGCCCAGTATGCAGCAGCGAGCAGCAGACCGAAGCGCAAACCGAGGCCAAGCCACAACTTGGCCATATTCTGATAATTCTTCGTGCCCTCGAAATAACCAATGATGAAAGGCGGTATAAGGAGAGCAGCTGTGGCAGGAATTGCCAATTGCCAAGGTGACGACGTAGTGGAGAGAGCAGAGGCATAGTATGTCGATTTACAATATGGCATCTGCTCTTCTCTGCACAGACGAGAGAATGAAGCCACCCGTGTAAGGACGGTGAAAAGGATGGAGTGGTAGATGCCAAGTGTGCGATCGACTCGGTCCTTGCGGCGAAACGATGAGACAATGGCAATCACGCCAAAGGTAGTCAAGAAATGAAGAAGAATCTCGTCCTCCCAGATAGTGAACGAGTTTGCCGCAAAACCAGCAGAGAGTGCTAGCGTGAAGATCACACTAGTCCAACCCCAGATACTGACAGGGAAAGGTGACAAAACGCGTTGTCGGATGGAGAAGAAGCTCGAAGATGCACCAAGTATGCCAGTCAAGGCGGTCGAGAAGATGAGTGTATGATCTTGGGGAAGGTCGGAAACGGCGAAGGTGGCGCCAAAACCTAGCACAGCACCAGCTGCGGCACCCATTGCACCACGCGTGAAGAAGACAGGCGTGAGCTCGGTGCGATCACCCTGAAGTCCACGAGCATACATGGCAAGTATAATGAGTGTGGAAGCCAGAATGATGACTCCGTTCAACATCCTTGGAACATCGAATCGTGCCCAAAGAGCACGACAGATGCTGAGGGTGTCGCGTTGGTAAGCACCGAATGCTTCATACACGGTCTTGAACTGCTCGCCCTTGCTCCTTGTCCCGAGAGATCCCCATGCCTCGTTCGCAGCGCTCCAAAGCGCCAGAGACGTGGCGCGAGTGCTCGCATCCAGCCCGCGAGCTTTAGCATATTCATCCTGATAGCGATGTATCTGCGCAGCTGCCAAGCGATTTACAATGGCCAAATTTTCGAAGTCTGCACCTTTGCTGCCAACGAAAGCTTCCTCGATTGGCTTTCCGAGGTTGTTGAAGGGAATAGGCATGCCAAGTAGGAGTGACAAGGTTGGGACGAGATCGATCTGTCCTACAGGTCGAATCTTGGCTGATTTCGGAGGCAGGGCGTGCGCGGGTGAAGTACGACCAAACACACCCTTCTTCGAGTACATCCACAACGCAGCCTCAATCTCGTCATCAGACTCGCCGCCATGATCGCCCTTCGTGTCCATTCCGTGGTCACCCATAACGACCAGGAGGGTCTCATCGTCTAGCTCCTCGATCATACGTCGGAAGACTTCATCCATTTGATTCAGCTTGGCTGTCATGGCGGGGTGATCGGGTCCATAGCGATGACCAGCATGATCCACCCCCAAATAATGCCCGAATATGACATCCCACTTGTTTGTGTTCTCAGCCTTCAGAAGCGGAAAGATATGTTCATTGACGCCATTGTCAACTGTGTGTAGATCCCAGACGTTGAACGAGTCGTATGCGTGTGTCAAATTCGGCTCGAAATACCCCGGAAAGAGCGAATGCCAGGTGTCGTCACCTAGATGCACCACTCTTTTGCTAGCGTTTCTCAGCTGCGCGACCAGGTTATCTTCCTCAATTGCAGTCCCAGCAAAGTTGCTGCCCGCGTCGATGAATGTAGGCAGAGTTCCCGTTGTAAGTCCCTTCAACCTTTGCAGCGTCGTGGTGGGCGGGTCGGCGATGAAGGGGAGGAGGAAAGCGTTGTTCGGCTGCTTCTGTGCGGTCTCGTACAGAACTGGGAATGCATCGTGGAAGTGTCGTGGTGCGACGACAGGAGGATTCGAGGAAGAGGCGACAGCCTCGAGGTCGGTGGGTTCGAATTGAGCTTTGAAAGGTACCGTGAAGTCGTATCGAAGGGCATCAACTATAATCACAATGGCTTTGTCGAAAGTCTTAGGATGCCAGCACCCCTTTTGTACATCTCCTGACGCGTATCCGCGCGCTGCGTCTATCGGAGCTACCGCGCATTCGGACTTGTGGTCGAGGACTAAACGCGTGAGGAGGAAACCGCTCGTGAACAAATATATACCCGCAATGTGCAGTATTCTTCAAGATGTTAGCCAACTTCAGCAACGCTAGCCCTGGGTGCAATTAGCTTACAATATGAAGGTGAAGAAGGCGACGATGAGTCCATGCGAAGCCTTAAAGTGTACTTGGGCCGCCTTCTTTGTCTTGTCTTCATCTTGAGCGACACCAGTCCGCGCAGGGGCTCGTCCTTTTGGAACGGGCTTTGGGGCAGCCTTCTGACGCGGCGCGGTGATTTCAGACGCTGGCGTGAAGATCTCTTCACCCTGCATGATAGAGCTTTGAGGAATGGAATTGGTTCAAGGAGTGACAGAGGCCATAGAAAGGAGCCTTGGCGA
>AJMS01010293.1:0-18593 GCA_000263175.2 Phaeosphaeriaceae sp. UM 1110
TACCCATGGTTATCATCCTGAGCGCAATCCGCATGCGTATCACCCTTATCACAATCCTCATGGTTACCACCCGCAGATCAATCCGTTCTCCTATCATCCCCATTACAGTCCTTATGGTTATCACCCTAAGCAAAACATCAAGGGCTTTCACCCGCAATATAATCCCAACGGTTATCACCCTGAGCTCAATCCACGAAAGTATCACCCCACACACAACCCAGCGGGGACTCATTCTGAAGGCGTCCAGGAAGATAGTGATGATACATTAGAAGAGCTGGAAGATAGCAGCAACGAGGAAATGAGTGTAGACCGTGTAAATCTTGGCAGGCCTGGTAGAACGCGAATGCCCAAGATATTAGTAAAGCAGCAAGCCATCATCGATCTCAAGTATCCCTTTGAAGAAGAAGTAAGCCGCAATTGTCTGTAAACATCATTACATCTGACTTTTCTAGGGCGACTTCTTTGTCATCACGCGAGCCCTCGAGAAGGAGGATATTGACGAAGTCATCAGGGTCAGCGAGAGCTACGGAGGAGGTGATGATCCCAGCACCCTTCTGCCGCCATCAACTTACCATGTGACAGAGAAAACCACCCCTATCGACGATGCTGATAATAATGATGACGGCAGGGTGGAAGAATGGGAAGAAGAGACAGATGAGGTCCGCACTACAGAAACAGCAGACGAGGACAACATCGCGTACAGCAGCGATCACAGCGCGTCGAGCAGACACGCAGAAGAGGCGGACGTCAAGCAAGTTCGCTTTGAACGAGGTCGTGCAGATCGCCGTGCCAGGGAAAGAGCAGAGAATGTCTACGCCGAGACGGAAATACAGCGTGCTGCTGAGCGAGACGAGATCGATCGTCGCAAAGAAAAAGAGCGCAGACATCGCGAACAAGAAGACGCAGCGGATGATTGGCTATCCGCAGTGTTTATCAAAAGCAATGTAATGACTCGACCTGGCGCACGTAGAGGATCAACAACTATGAGCCCAGCTCAGCAAGAACTGAAACGACAGTTTCTTGCCGCGGACGTCGAGCTAATGCGGGAGGAACGACGAGCGGCCAAAGTTCGTGAACAAGAGGAGCGAGAATCCCTTGGTGAACAACAGCCAGAAGAACCGTCCGACACTATCACTACGCGTCGATCCGCGACCAAGGGTGACCCTGAGTACAAGCGATCAGCACGGAAAGCCTCTTCACCACTTATGCCGAAAGTATCCCCTGAGGTCTTGGAGGAGGTTGCACGCCAACGATATCAACCTTTCCATTCAGCAGTGAAGGACAGAAAATTTAAAGACATCCTTTTCGGTGATCCCGATGCCCATGAAGGATTCCTTGATACCCACGACGGATCTGAGCGGTGTTCTGGCTGTAAAGAAATCTGGATACCAATGGAAATGAAAATGAAGCCCTCTATCACTCTAGGTGGTATCGAAGGACAAGATGTAAAGGAGATGATCAGGGCGAATGATGAGGCCTTCAAAGAATGGGCGAAGAAACACCACAAATGTCTGAAAGACCGGCCACCCACCCCACAGCGTGGCCTCTTAGCCGGCAATTCTCGTAGAGGAAAGGAACACGCATCTGATTACGAAGAAGTTTCTAACACTAGAGGAATGAGTATGAATCTTACAGTTACAAGTGAAGGGAACCAAGAGCAAGCTGCCAAACAAGCAACTCTGCCCACAAACAAAGCTGGAGAGCATCAGCCTGATCACGACACCGATGACAGCATGGTCAACAGCCAACGTGGTGGCCAAGAAAGTCCTAGAGATAAGGGAGATAGTGAAATGGCCGGGAACGGGACTCCTGAACCGCCTCGGGGTGACATATCCAAAGATGTTTGGGTCTGGCACAGCTTTCCCATGTACGGAATGCTACGTGCAACCTTAGACGAATTTCTAAAGGAAAGATTTGGTAATTACGACTTTTCTATTGTAGGTCTACTCTTCAGTCTGATATTGGACATAAAACTAAATATGCTTAGAGAAGAGACGACGATTGCTGGAAATTCTACATCCCCGGAAGGTTGACGGAGGTACGTTACTGTTGCCCCATATATCTAAGCTGTGGCTGTTGAACTCACTATAACCAGGACGAGGAAGATAAGCTTACAGACCTGCGCGAGGAAGATTCTTATTGATGCACAACGCTGATGACGACGGCATGCAGGACGCAGCAACGGCACGGGAAGGTGGCTTATCTACCGCGATGAGACCAGGCACCTCATCGTCCTCCACGGAATCGTCAAATATGAGCACTGTCAATCATTCGAACAAAGGCAAAGGGAGGGCCAAGAAGAAATTGGAGAAGTGGAAAGACTTCTTCAAATCAATTGATATGTCTATAGTAATGTTCCGGTTAGAGCTTGCAGCTATATCAACGTCTTGAGCCTAGATGCTATGACGCCCACGCCTGCGAGCCTTGCACCGTAAATATTCCGATATTTCATGTTCACTGGTGTGTATACATTAGCATGCCATGATTCCATGCATTCCCATGCTCCACTCCGCTACGCTGTGCTACACTCAAATATAAACAAATAAAGGGGATATACATAGAATCGGAACTAGCCATCCTTGAAACGTAAAGAGGCGGACAAAAAAGAAAGGAAGATGGAAGTCGAAGGAAGACGGTCAGTTATACTGATTCGAATTGACCTGACTCGCCATGACCATCATCCACACCAGAAACACGGTGCCGATGATCCAGAATGCGAATTCTGCTTGCCAGTTTTGACCTAGAAAGTACTCGTCAGTCCAAGTCCAAAATGTCTCTTCATAGGCGCCATTATGCCCTATGATCGCCCCAGATATACAATCCAAAAAGATGAGAATTGTAAAACTTACATATATTCCTCTGCTGCAACCACGCCAGCGTATCCCTATTCGCCCCATCAACATCCGCATTGAACACATACGTATTACACTGATTATTGATATTCGGCCCCGCAAACAGCTGGAGCGCCGTGCCAATGATGCCCGCAATGAACAGGACAAGCAGGATGAACGACAAGAGCATCATTGTACCCGGAAGTAATCGGCGTTGCGCGATGAAGACGATTTCGATTAGGATGAAGAAGATGGCCAATGCACCGACTGTTACGCCGTAGGGCATTATCCTGGAATGACGCGTTAGCGGCATGATGATAGACAGCTTGAAAGGAGCATGTGTAGAAGTATATAAACGTACCAAGGCGTCCCCAACCCCATCTGGCTCTGAATCGCCATAAACTGCGCATTCACACCTAGAATCAACCCGGCGGTCGCGAGCATGACAATTGTCCAGATGTTGAGTTGTAGATCGGGCCAGTAGTATTTCTCGCGCACTACGACGGCCGAGCCGACGACGGTGCCCGAGTGTCCTGCGCGCGCCATTGTTGTTTACTGTCTCGAGGCGTGGATGTGGTGGGAGAGGTAGGTGCGAGGGCGGAGAGGAGGATGGTGTAGTTCGCTCCTTAGTGGAGAAGACGCAAATGCAATGTTCCTCAACTCCTGGATATCTTGTCCTCCAAGGTTGTCGTTGCTCTTGCGCGAAGTGGATTCTTGGAAATGAGCCGCTTAGCCGCTCAATGCGTACGTCTGCGGACTTGGCGTGTTTTCCGTCCCTTCAATTCTCCCCCTTGTTGTCTTTCTCTTTTCAAATGCTGTTTCGTGGTCGTCTGGAAGGTCTCCTCTTGTCGCGCAATCGTAGGCCCGCGGTCGAGGTCGAGTCCCTCGTAGCACAGATGCGGGATCCCACGGGGAGCGGGCGGGCGCAAGCGAATGACGTCTGGTGGATGCGAGGAATGTTTGGGCGTAGATAAGGAACACCTATCGCGATGCGCAGAATCGTAGCGAGTGTGCGAAAGTGGAATTGTGGTGTATGTGGGAAAAGGAGGGGTGCGAGGCGCGAATGCAGTGTCGTGGGGTGCACTGGAAACTTGATGTTGCGCGGGCGTCGTCGGCTTGGACCTCCGCAAACACGATGGCTGGGCGAGGCTGGGACAACAGAACAAGATGTGGTTGGCCGCCGAGGCAACCAATCGCACCATGACGATGCAGAAACAGAAAAGTCGAAGTGCATTGGCAAGGGTAGTTGGCATTGATCAGTTTTGCGATATTTTCTGTGCCATGTTGTCGGTGTCTCCGACACTTTGGTAGGCCTTCACCACTGGTCATGTTTGGAAACTGTAGTAGTCCCCCAGGTACCACACTGCTGGAAATGTCTGAAGCACCAATATTGTGTTATGCAAGTCTATACGTATTAACATTATATCTATATGCACCAAGTGTCATACAAAGAAGAGTCAAAGCGCACTTCTCATCATCCCAACCTCATCCACATTCATCCATCACCTCTACTTCCGTCTCGAAACAATCTTCGTAATCGCATGCCTGATCGTCGTTCCCGCCTTCTCCGTCTCCTTCTTCGTCAAGCCGCTAGTAACACACACCTTGAGTGATGGCAGCGGCTGCCAGCCTGCATCTCGTGGATTAACGCCGAGACCGATTGGGAAAGCCTTGAGACGGGTGACGAGGACGCCATTTGCGAGACACTATTGTGTGTTAGCATTTGCGTCTTTTAGAAGGGTAAGAAAGAGTCGTACCTCATCAACGACATCGCGAAGTATCTGGTTTTGATCATCAATGCTGAGTTTCTTCGCCTCAATGACCTCGGGCTTCAGAACCAGGACCAGCATAGGATTGTCGACCGCGCTATGTGTCTTAACCCAGTCACTTCGTGGATCGAGCTGGGCGCGCATGGCTTTGATGTTCTCTCGTAACGCCGACAGAATCTCAGGCTGTTCTTGCAGGAGGGAAATGGTTTCGCTGGCTGTAGTAGATAGGAGAGCAGGGAGAGCGGCAGAGTAGGTGTACGAAGCGGACGAAATACGCTGATGCTCGACAACCTCCTCGTTACCAGCACAGAAACCTCCAGCAGCGCAAAGAGGACCAGAGAGCGAACCAATAATCATGTCAACCTCAGCGGCGTCAACGTTCTGTGCTTCCGTGAGGCCACGACCAGTTCGGCCAAGAACGCCATAGGACCACGTCTCATCGAGGATGAGGCGGAACTTGTACTTGAGCTTGAGTTCAATCTGCCACACAGTCAGCATCCGCCAGACATACTCCCAAACATTCATGCCAGACATACCAGCTTAGGCAGATTAGAGACGTCTCCGATATTCTCAAAAAGTCCCTCAGTGATGATGAACCGCCTCGTAAGCGGCTTCTTTGCCTGCTCTTTCACCACCTTCTTCAACACATTCTCTAGGTCCTCCATATCATTATGCTCGAACCACCGCACCGTGCTCCTGCTAATCTGTATGCCCTTGCGAACCGCAAAGTTGACGGCCTTATCCGCAACAATGATGTCGCCGCGCTTGGAGAAGGAGGGAATGACGCTAGAGATGGTAGAGAAGGACTGCGCGTAAATGATGCATGCTGGGACGCCCAAGTGTGCGGCCACGTCTGCCTCCGTCTTCATGTGAACATCCTGGGTGCCGTAGAAGCCGGGAGGACCACAGGGTCCAACACCGTATGTGCGCAGAGTCTGGATAGCTTTCTCTTTGAGCGTCTCGTTTGCGATGAAGTTGTAGTAGTTGTAGGAAGCGAGGTTCGTAACCGTGCGGCCGTTGGAGAGTTTCGACTTTGGTCCGGTTGGGCTGTGCCAGGTTAGAACGAACTTTCCTCGATACTATGAGCATCTTACCCGACAATGACAGGCCGTTTCTCGTTGTCCAGTTCCTCAAAGGTCGTAGGGGCGGCGACGAGGGGTTCGGGAGTCCAGTCGTCGACCAGTTCATCGATCTCCTTTTCTAGTATCAGCACCTGCTTCCGCAACCACACCCGCGCAACATACCGCATCTGTGAGCTGCACTTTCTTCTGCGTGCTATACTTGGGCGCCAGCAGATATCGAACAGCAAAAAGGAACAGGAACAGCTCAATTGCGCTGCGCACGGGGTCGTTCTGGTAGCTCGACTTTATGTAGCGCACGGCGATGGCGGAACCGGGAATGCGCTGAAAGTGCGAATTTGCATCGTTCAGGAAACGCGCTGTCGCATGCTGTACTTCGTGTAGGTCCATAGCGGCAGAGCGGCAGAACTGTGCAGTGTCGTGGTGGCAGACAATCGTTCTGGAGCGTGTTTCGGGGGTCTGCAGCGACACGCGGAGGTCCGAGGCGCGAGACGTCAGCACCAAATGCGGTCCAACCATGGATCCTTCATTTCACCGTCTCACGTGCTCATGATCTGATTTGCTTTCAGCAGTGGACATGAAGGAAGGAAGGAATGAATAGTATCACTAGGGATCGACTACGAAGCTCGCGAAAATAGAGTGTGAGAAGGATAGTGCTGACATTAAGACATCCATATATTTATTGTTATGCAATCGCTTTCTAAGATATTCGCCAACCCAATCCAAGCAAAACCCAGCGTAATGTATGTGCAATCAAGCCCGCGTCTTCAAGCAGGTCAAGTGTTCAAAAAGAGAGAAAAGTCGAGGTGAGCATCTAGTTCCGCCCCAACACCATAATGAGAGAAATGCAACGCTGATTGTTACAATCATAAAGCGACTTTTACAAGCCACCGTGCTCGTGACCGTGTATTGTACAACGCGAACCATCTAGTACGCCATGTATCGGCGGAATCGGGCTGCCGCATCGGTCGTCTCCGCTGCGCCACCACCTCCACCAGTTTCATCCGCTCCTTGGCCGCCCTGGTATTCTGGGCACTTGCCCATAATACAAGAGCCGGTCACTTCCGCGTTTGTGTTGTTGTTACTATAACCGGTGGGCTGCATAATCTCCATGGGGATCTGGTTGCCAATGTCGAGCTTGAGGAACTTGCCGGCAACGATAGGGCCGACAATTAGGCAAAGGAAGACAACGAGCATGAAGAAGTAGAGGATAGCGTAGCGGATGACCCTACGCTTTCGCAACTTGGTTTGCTTCATGGAGTAGATAGGTGGGCGGATTTGACGACTAAGAATTATTAGCGTTGAAACGGTCATCGTTTGGATGTATACATACCTTGGTCGCAGCCAGAACAGCATAACCGAGTGGAACTTGTCGGCATATGGAATCAAGAGGATTGGCAGCATGAAGAAGAGCAGAACGTGACCGAGGATGAAATCGGCAGCGAACATGCCAAGTTCAGTAATCTTGCAAAGGAATTCACGTCCTGGCTGGGAGATGGTATGCCATCCCATGGTGTACCATTTACCAGTCCACCAAGCGATATTGGCTGTGTCGGCCTTGAATTCACGGGTAAGGGCAAGCGAGATGATGAGCTTGAAGACGAATCGCTGAATGGCGACAACAGCAATCATGCCCGCAAGAGCACGTGGGAAGCTGAAGCCCTCGAGGAACATGAGAACCACGAAAAAGACAAGCAAGATGATGACGGCGATGGCGTGAGCAATGGCGGCAAGGACGGCACCAAACTTCTTGCAACACATGCTGAGAAGAGGACCCGCACAACACGCCATGGCGAAGAAGCCTCCCAGCACACCAGCGTTAATGGCGACAGGGCCGAGTGCGATGATGCCAATGCGGATGAGGGCACCAGAGGCCTTGGGATCCTTCAAATCGGCGGCTTCGTTACTCTTATCACGGTTCTCAGTGACGCCCGTTTGGGCATTGATGAAGAGGTACGGGATGAGGGTGATAGCAACCAGTACCAGGGGTCCGAGAATCTCGCTCAAGAAGATGTTCGTGAAAGCGGCACGGGGAACATCTCCAGACAGCTTGGCGGTTGGGTCACCAAGGACCTTGCGCTTGTAACCAGTGAGACGTGTGCGAGAGAGTCTGCAGTATCCGATCCAAGATGCGCTGTGAGAGCGGGTGTTGCCACGAGACAGCCAGCGGAGGTACTCCCTGTAGTCGATGAAGAAGTCGTCCCAGGAGAACTGATGTGGGTTGAACAAGAATGGTGCCAGGCACAAAGACAGCAGGGACGCCCAGAAGTAGATGAGCCATGGTCCCCAAACAGTGATCGTGGCAAAGAGAAGCATCATCAGAGATCGGGCACCGATGTAGATCGAAGGGCCAGCGAAACGAGAGTACAAGATACCGAAGGGGATGCGAGCCGTGGCGAAACCACGACCGGTACCAATGTAGCGAGCGCCACCGAACGACAAATTGGTGTGGAGAGCGTTGGAGTAGATCTGGGTGACGAAGACCTCGAAGAAGGGCGATCCAGACGAGAAATGCTTGGCCAAACGAGTCAAGGCGCGCCATGCACCACGCTCAGTCAACTCTTGAACCGTAAGAGGAATGAAAGAGATGAAGAACACGATGAAGATGGAGACGATACAACGCGTGACCCAGTCGAAGACAGGCACCAAGTTGGCACAGCCATTTGGCCACTCGGGATCGGTAGTCGGGATATCCTTGTCGAACTGGCAGAGAATGGTCTCGTGGTGAAGGGCGCCGAGGTTGAGGAGGACGAACATGAAGCACTGGACAGACAACATGATGAACATGTTGTTGATGTGGAAACCGGGATGCGCGTAGTAGAAGGACAGGAAACGGTCGAGAGGAAGCTGGGTACCCATGTAGTAGTACTCACGAGACAACATCTGCTCACCCATACCAGTACCAATCTTGGTAGTGAAGTTGAGAACGGATCCGAAACCAAGATCACGACCCTTACCACACTGGTAGTACTCGCAGTGCTTTATGCGACCACCACGGAGGAGAGCGTTCATACCAGCGTAAATATCCTCGTTCAAGTGCAGTCCCTTTTGCGCCTTGGAAACACCGCCACGAGTAGTCATGAAGATACCGTTCAGGAAATCAGGGTGACCGTAATGGAGCTTGCCACCGATTTGAGCCAGCGTACGAGCGAACATAGTACCGAATGTCTGTTCCTTTCCGGCAGCAATGTCACCGAGGATACCGATGTTCTCGGAGAAAATGTACTCGCGAGCTCCGAGAATGGCGACAGGGTTGAAGTTTGCGTTAGGCAGACCAGGAGTGTAAGGAGATACATTCTCAGTAGTCATCTCCTCGAACTCAGCAAGGACGCTACGAATCTTGAGGCACTCCTCCAAGTAGTTGTCCTGGTTGGCGTCGATGAGCTGGATGTACTCACCACGGTAGAAGATGATACAGTGGTTCTGGTTGTCGGACTTTCCGTCACCGAGAATTGGGTTACCAGAGAGCTGAACGCGGAACTTGGGGCGACGCATGCCATTGTCCATGATCTCGGAGTGGCCATCGATCAGGGCAGAGTAAATGCGGGGCTCGTCGCCCTCGTTGACAGGTGGCTCCTCGTCCAGGTAGGCAATTTGCAAGTCGGGATAAGCACGGAGCAAGAACTCAGTGTTCTCACGCTCCTCCTTGGTGAATTTCGCATAACGTTGCATGGACACGCAGATCTTGTACTTGCGTCTCGCCATACGCTCCAATTCGCGCTCGAGCTTGTCAGAGTTGCCACCGAACATTTGCACGACCTCAGGGTTCTCAACACGGTAGAGAAGCTTGATGGCACGGCTGTAGTTCATGAAACCAGAAATAGTGCGGTAGAGTGTTTGCGAACGGAGCGAAGCCCAGATACGTGTGCGGAGAGTGTACTCAGGGGCAGCAGACTTGAAACCAATGCAGTAGAAGGGGAGATCGTCGATCTTGCTCTTAGCGGTGTCCTTCTCGCCCTTCTCATCTTCGCCATTGAATTGCGAGGTCTCATCGGCGAGAATCTTGGTGTCCTTGACGAAGCAGTCCCACTCGTGAGGGTGAAGCTGCTTGAGGTACTCAAGAAGAGTGACACGAGAGTAGGGCTCGTCCTCGCGAATGATCTCACGGAGCGAAAGAAGAATCTTCTCGCTGTAGTGGGGAATCATGACGGTAAAGGTGGGCATATTGTCGACAGGCAGAGGCTCAGGAATGGGTGTAGACAAGGACTGAGCGAAGAAAGAAATACGGCGCTCAGCTTCACTCTGGGCAGGGAAGAACTCGGTCTTGAAAGAGTGATCTTCCTGAGACACGAAGAATGTTGGCGCTCGCAGAGTGCGCTTGCCCTCCTGTTCAGATGGAACCTGGTGGTACAACAGCTTCTGAACGTGGTCAATGGCCAGGAGATGCTCGCGGTACATGGAGATGACGATGGCGTTCCAGATTTGGGAGATGAGGACCTTGGGCTTGTACTTGATCTCCATATCAGTCGTTGCCAGCACCTTTGAGTAGATACGCTTGGGCAGTCGAGAGAATATGTTCCTCCAAGGAGTCCAGATCGAGACACCAAGGTAGAAGGACCGGGCGACGGAGAATAACATGTTGGCGATGATGTACCAGAGGTAAGAGTCCAAGAAGAACAAGATGAGATCCATGAAGTACATGAGTCCCAAGAGAATTCGTGGCTGGTACTTGCACAGAATGTCTCCGATAATGGCATCACCCAAGCACTCAGGCTTGTTCATGTGAGACAGAATGCGAATGGGATCCTTGATCGACAGAGTCAGGAAGAAGTAGGACTCGGCAAGCTTGGCAGCGAACACAAGAACCCAGAGACCATAGGACATCCACATGTCGTTGCCGCGAAGGCGAGGGTAGCTGGCGGTGAATGTCTGACTGGCCACATACTTGCGGGAGTTGCGCGTCAAGTAGCTTCCAAAAAGACCACCCAGAGGCATAACGGAGAAGAAGATGAACGTGACCAGAGCGATGGCGAACTGGACGCCTCCGAGAATGTTGGGGATGGTACCGGTCTGCTTGTCCATGCCAAAAATGTAGACACTGGGTGCAACGTTGACAGCGAAGACAGCGATGAGGAACAGGAGACGCTTTGTCAGATGCTGAGCACCTGCCCATTTACGAGGAACGTAACACCATTCGATGCAAGTAGCGGCAATCTGAATAGCGGAGGCGACAGTGCCTCCAAGAGCGACAGCGGAGAGAATTGCCGCCTTTGGTGGCGTAGTGCCCATCTGGCGTTCGAAACCCTTAGTGTACACAGGTTGCGAGTTATAAGCTGTGTAGAACCAGAAGGACGTCAAGTGAATGACCCAGATACGGTTGAAGTTGACAACCATGTGGAACCACGAACGTCGCTCGTAGTAAGTCTTGAAGAAGACCTTCTTCCACAAAACGTCCTTGAGCTTTGCGTATCGCTCAGCTGGGGGAAGGTCAACAATTCGGGACTTATCCTCGAACACGATACGCTCGAGGCCTTCTGGGTACCAGAAAAGCTGGTTAATATCATCGTAACCAATGATTGAAGAATGGTCACGCTCGCGACGCACGTATTTGCCGTCCTGGATTTCGTAACCCTGGTCTCGGCAGTACTGGTAGAGAGGTGTGATAATCGTGTTAAGGTAGGTGAACTCCTCGATTGGCTCCGTCTGCGCTTGACCAGCAGGCGAGTTGAGGTAGTCGTCTGCGCACTTGAAGATGAAGCAGAGCAACTCAGGCATGAAACGGACCTGGTTGGCCTCACCCCAGCAGAGCAGGTACAAAGCGACTTGACGAACACGGTCGTGCTGAGACATGCGGTTCATACGCGTCTTCCAGCGGAACTCTGCAGCCTCAAGACTGTTGTCGCCCTCGTATGCGTCGAGGGTCTCCTGCTCGTTGCCTGGGTTCTCGTTGGCCTTCTTCTTAGCCGCCTTGCGGGCTTTACGGGTCCTGCGGTTGGCTTTGCCGAGGTTCATGTTCGCGAAACCTACAGCATCGTCCAAGTCCAGATGAGCGGCAAAGTACCAGCGACGGAAGTTGGCGTTCTCGCCACCGATGTAGTCGGCGTGGAGCGACAGAAGAGCCTGGTTTGGCGACATGCGCGAGGCACGGGAGTCGAGAAGCGTCATGAAGTGATCGTACATGTTCCTCATGCTGTCTCGCTGGAAGCCGAACTTTGCAGTCAAATCGAGGAAAATGTCCTCGATCTCCTCCTTGGTGCAAGGAATCTGGGCTTCGGCAGTCCAGGCGGGATAAGGCTCGCGAGAGCGTTGGCCGGCAGGCAGTGCGTTGGAGTAGTCCATGCCGTAGATGGGCGTGGATGCACCAGAAGAGCGGTTGGCGCCGTAGGAGACCTGGGACGACGGTGGGCGGTATCCGCGGTTCATGCCCTCGCCATAGCTGTTGTAGCGCTCATCGCCACGGCCGTAGTAGTCCATGTCGGTGGCACGAGCCATGTCGGAGCGCATGGTGAAGTCGCTGAAAGTCTCCGAGTCTTCCTCGGAGTCGTGTTGGCGACGGCGGGGCTGGCCACTGTGACAGTTTTAGCGGAGGCATGCGAGCATCATCTAGGCAAAACTTACCCGTAGCCGTCTTGGGCACCTCCTTGGTCATAGTACTGATCGTTATAATATTCGTCTTGATAGCCGTGCTGGCCGCGATCGTCATAGTAACCATTCTGCTGCCCGTGGCCGTCATAGTACGCGCTGTGGCAAATTAGCAATTGGCATC
This sequence comes from Phaeosphaeriaceae sp. UM 1110, assembly GCA_000263175.2. Lineage (NCBI taxonomy): Eukaryota > Fungi > Ascomycota > Dothideomycetes > Pleosporales > Phaeosphaeriaceae > Phaeosphaeriaceae sp. UM 1110. The sequence continues at coordinate 12,386 of AJMS01010293.1, forward strand.
GAATACGGCAATAATGGCAGGCACTCACGACTCGTCGTAGTACGCATCTCCGTGCTGCTGATACTGGCCTTGACCCTGGCCGCGAGCATCGTCGTGGTACTGCCCGTACTGGTCGTCGTGGTAGTAGGCGTCCTGGGCGTGCTGGCCCTGCTGGCCGTGGGCCTGGTTCTGGCCGTAGCCGTCGTCGTAATGACCTCCCTGCGGATGTCCGGACATCTTGGGGGAGTGATTAGGGTTGTGGTGCGGAATCTACGAGAAGCTGTCAACAAGCTGAAGGGTGCGTGCGCGGGGCCGGGATGCTGAAACACCGGCAGTCGGAAGGGCGTACCTCAAACAATGAGCATTAGGAGCGGCGAATGGGTATTAGTTGTTGAGATTAGGCGGAGGCGAAGTTGAGTATCGTGATTGCTGCAATGGTGCGCGAGCGGGCACGGTGGTGAACGAGTGTTGACGTGGGAGCGAGGGAGGCAATTGGGCGGGCGATGTGAAACAGCAGCCGCGTATTTACCCCAGAAACGACAGTGTCAGGGTAGAACAAAGGCTGCAGAGGGTGCTTGCCGTGCGAGAGTGTTCAGTTATTGTTTTGGAGTGCTAACGAGTGAATGGCGCTGACAGCCAGTAGTCGGGTCGTGGTTGCCAGAGGAGACGCGCGGCGAATCGGCGCTTGCAGCAGCTGGGCGGCGATGTTGGAAAACAGGGCAGCACAGCTCTCCCCACGGAATTAGGTTTCGACGTCGACGGATTCCTGCAACAAAGCCTCACACAAAGCGAGAGGCTGGGTAGAGGAAAGAAAGCGGATGAGAGTGGCGGAGGGATGGGGGGAGAAAGAGCGACAGTTGGAATGCAAAGGGCAGGCAAAGACCTTTTTAGACAGTTCCCCTGAAAATGAGAGGCGCACCGCTCGCCAAGGCCTTCACGCTAACGTTGGGACATGGATGAGCGACGGGCTATCAACGCAGCACTGCACTCTGCATGGGGGGCCCCTCGCTAGCATTCACGCCTGGGTAATTGCCAGCGTTGCCACGTTAAAAACAGATCGCGATTCACGCTGCAATGGATATGTTCACGATGCACTTTACATGCTGAAGCAGCAGCAGCAGCAGGTGCTGCGATGATCATCTCTGTGCTGCCGCGGAGCACTGCAAAAGCAGTGGCTAGCAGGCCAGACCGGCGAGAGGCAACAGTGAGCATGGAGCAGGTTCTAAGAAAAACCATCGTCTGGGATCCCGATCGACGGCATATCGATAATCGATACGCCCAAAGAGGACTCGACGCACCGCTTCGAGCCTGGGAGACACACCACTCGCAGTGATCGTCTCGCTTGTGGCTCGCCAGCTGCGTTGTCGTGCTGCTAGCAGGCCATTCACCGTCGCCACCATGCTTCCCTTCACGTCACGACATTGTAGCGCATGGCGAACAGCGTCCGCGCATCATAAAACCGAAACCTGCGGACCGGCATATGGATTGGCCTGCCAACTTCGCCCGGCTCACAGACGGCGCGATAGCGATAACAGCACAGGCCCAGCCGCTGCCATCGGCGAGCCAATGATAGCGTGGCGCTGCTCCCGCTAAATCCCGGTCAACGGCTCTTGGTGTCGCAATGCAAAGGGGGCTGATGCCCACCAGCGAACTGTTGAGTTGCGCGCCGGACCAGCACCGGATGCACTACCACCGCGCGGTGTAGACCTGGGTCGCAGCCGCCCACGCAGGCCCGCTGTCAGCACTGAGATTGCTCTCCTGAGCCTCGCATGGGGGATTGATTGCGGTGCCTCTAACGGTATCGCAGCATGACGAAATTGCCAGTTGCAAGCATCTCGGTTGGTTTCGCCTAAACCATGGCAGCCTATATTAGACTGCCTTGATTCCGCTCCTGTGATTCCAAGGTCCACTGCCTGTTACAAAGCATCAGATTTAGACCAAAGCCCGTCGTTGGGGTTTGGTACATGATTCTGTCTGCGTGCTTTTCATGCCCCGGCGCAATTCTCGCTTCTTGATCGCCATGTTTGTATGATAGGCGCGGTGCAGACCGCTGTACATAGGTCCCATTCCTCGCAGCAAACATTTCTAGAGCGTCTGCCGTAGATTACCAGCGCTCGTTGGGGGGGTCGCGTGCTGCCTCTACATGTCCACTCCCAGCTCTGGATCGGCTTCTGTGATACATTCTTCACTCCTCCGCTCGTACCCCATACTTGCGCGCATGGTGTGACATAGGGACATCTACGCTGTCCAATCACTCCCGCCATGTCTGCATCTCGAGCGCGGGCAGAGCGAAGAGCTGGTGCAGCACAGCCGCAATGCCAACTCTGCACCATGTCATTGGTGCGTTGCAGACTGCAGCGCTTCGCCACACTGTTCCAGCTTCGGTCGGCCACTACCCGTACCGGGGTCTCCGTGTTGTCTGCACACGACATGTAGAAACGTGTAAATGTGCAACGGCATCTGCGTGCTAGAACTTCGAATGCTCCCAGTCGCCGTACCATGGGTAACGTGACCTGCCACAGAGCGTGCGAAATGTGACGTCTAGACTATGAGACGGATCATTTTTAGAAGTGCGGATGTGCGGCGCGGCGGCTTTCAGTGGGGTGCAGGAGATTTGACTTACGCGTCTGCTGTTCCTGCGTCTGTGACTGCAACCAGTCCGTTTTAGGACGGCTTGCTCTGCTGCTGCATCGAGGTGTGCACCAGAAGACTCAGAGAAGCCCCAATGTATCGAAGGCGCAGGCGCCGTCCACCATGCACCATCGCATGGCGGCTGTGTGGCATTTTTGTGACAGCCCAGAATGGCGAGTGAAGCGATCGCCAGCCAGCCAACGCGAGCCAACAGTGGAGCTGGTGCCACTGTCATGAAACGGGTCTAGTGCCAGGGGTTCAGGGCCCTCCTCGACGATCCTTCTTGGGCGAATGCTTGAATAACCTCACGCTCTTTCACTCTGTCTGCTTCAGAGTTGTTTCTTCAGTGGTATTCCACGTTTCACCCGTCGGTCTTTACATCGTTACTTAATACTGTTTTACCAGCAGCCCTGTGTGCTGTTACCCACGGTCTTTTCCACGCGCCGCGCCTGCCAAAACGCTTCTCAGACACTCCTTAACATTCAATCTCGGCGCCTCAACTCCAAGCTCTCCAAGCTCTTGCCAACACCTCCCGACATCTTGTCCAGTCTTATTCACCAGCTATCACTATGAAGGGACTCTTCGCTGCCGCTGCGCTGCTTGCCGGCGCACAGGCTGCTATTGACCCAATCGTCATCAAGGCACGTCGTGGCACCGCACATGCAGTAGCCCGCTGCTAACTGTCCACAGGGCCAGAAGTTCTTTTACAAGACTAATGGCACTCAATTGTATGTCAAAGTGAATTCCTGCTTGCTGCGACACGTGCTGACATTGCTCCAGTTTCATGAAGGGCGTCGCCTACCAACGTATGCTCATGTCTTACGCCTCTTGCGCAGAACAATCGCTCACACTCAACAGAGGAGATCAACTCCAACACCACTCAGTCCACTGAGAGCACTATTCAGATCACCGACCCGCTTGCCGACGCGACATCATGCAAGCGTGACATCGAGTACCTGAAGAAGATCCAGACAAACACTATCCGTGTCTATGCCATCGACCCAACCAAGGACCACAGCACCTGCATGAACGCCCTTGCCGATGCCGGTATCTACGTTGTCGCCGACTTGTCGGAGCCCAAGAACTCCATTATCCGCGATGACGCACAGTGGACCACCACCATCTACGACCGCTATGTGGCCGTCGTCGACGAGTTGATGAAGTACGACAACACCCTCGGCTTCTTCGCCGGTAACGAGGTTTCCAACCAGCCCAACAACACCATTGCCAGCGCCTTCGTCAAGGCTGCTGTCCGTGACACCAAGGCATACATCAAGAGCAAGAACTACCGCCCCGTTGGTGTCGGATATGCCACCAACGACGATGCTGATATCCGTGAGAACCTCGCTGCGTACTTCGACTGTGGTAAGGCAGAGGACGCCATTGACTTCTGGGGCTACAACATCTACTCGTGGTGCGGTGACTCTTCGTTCCAAGAATCTGGCTTCGATGTCCGCACCAAGGAGTTTGAGAAGTACAACGTCCCCGTCTTCTTTGCTGAGTACGGTTGCAACACTCCCCGTCCCCGTCTCTTCACCGAGGTCGGCGCTCTCTACGGCAAGCAGATGACTGGTGTCTGGTCTGGCGGTATCGTCTACATGTACTTCGAGGAGGAGAACAAGTTCGGTAAGTTTCCAAACTATCCTCCACTGGCAAGTGACTAACGTGACTAGGTCTCGCCTCTGTCTCTGGCGGCAAGGTCACCACCAACAAGGACTTTGACAACCTGTCCAAGGAGATCGCCAAGGCTACCCCCAGCGGTGTCAAGATGGACTCCTACAACCCCTCCAACACCGCTGCTGCTGCCTGCCCCAAGGTCACCGCTGGAAAGTGGGAGGCTGTCTCTGACCCTCTTCCTCCTTCTGCCAACTCTCCCCTCTGCTCCTGCATGGAGGAGACTCTCAGCTGCGTTGTCGCCGACAAGGTTGACGAGAAGGACTACGGTGACATGTTCGGCTTCGTCTGCGGTGAGAAGGACGGAAAGTACTGCGCAGGTATCAACAAGAACGCTACTCAGGGTCCCTATGGCACCTACGGCATGTGCTCTGCTAAGCAGCAGCTGTCCTTTGCTCTCAACGCCTATGCTAAGGCTGTCTCTGGCGGCTGCGGCTTCAAGGGCAAGGCCACCACCAAGGCTGCCGTCGCCTCTCCCACTGCTTCTGGCTGTGCTACCATGCTCAAGGCTGCCGGTGCCGAAGGTACCGGTACCGTTGGTGGAGGTGCCCAGGCAGGCAGCGCATCTGGCTCTGCTGGAGGCTCTGCTGCTACCGGTGCTGCTGTGGCTCTCTCTACACCCCTCTTCAGCGTTGGTGGTGTCGGACTCGGCTTCTACGTGATCGGCGCCATGGCTTCGGGCATGGCTATGATCCTGTTGTAGGCGCGTCATTTTGATATGTTTTGGATTTTTCATTGGACTGCATTGTTTGCGCATTGAGCTTGTCAACCCAGCCATTGCTTGGCGGCTGAGGGTTTTGGAGATACTGAGATGTCTAGACGCACCTGTAATTTTTACCTTGTAGATACAAGAAGAAAAAATGACTACAATGGAACTGCCCCTTGCTCTGTGACTTGTCAGACGTGCATTTTGCCAACATGGAAGAAGCTGACCATTGCCTGATACTTTGTCCAGTTCATGCATACTTCTCCCTGTTGAGATGATGTACAAGGCAACTTGGCCATGCTTTTTCAAAAACATAAGACTACCAAGCTGCTGAGGAAAAAATTCTGCCTGGCCGATATGAGGTGAACATGCTTAAACCCGCACAATACAGCTACAAAGGCATGAACAGGAATGTCTCCTCTCCATTCAGCTGCTTCTCACCAATAGTATAGTAGCCGTGTGTCCCTCATTACCATCAACGACAACGAGTCACAGAGTCCTTGAGCTGTACTGTAGAATTGAGAAGACATTACAGAATCTCGAGTCGTACATGAGGATGCAGATGATAAATATTCTTTTTTTAACATATTATACCTGGCGGTCAAACATAGTGTATATGTTTAGTAGCAATGTCACGCTGGCAATTTTGAGAAATCGAAGTTGTGTTCTGAGGTGGAGTTGGGAGGATAGATAGCTAAGGATAATATTACGAAGCTTGATTCCAATAGAGTAGAGAGGAATCATGATGTGAGATTTTCAACTACTGGTATGCGCAATGGCTTTTTGGCTACGCTACATCTCTCTCTCTCTCCCTCTCGCTGGAATGATTTTCTTCCTCTTTGAATCGAGTTTATTAAATTTCATTCTGCTTGAACTTTGGGAAATATACTTGTGTTTGCGCGCCTTGTACACGATGCTAGGCTATTTGTTTGATCTTAACTTCGACACGTATCAATCTCTTTAATAGTTTAATCTAATAACGGTAACTGAAGTTTAGAAGAGCTTAAAGTGTGCGACCCTCAACTGTACCGAACATCTTTGGCGCAAGTGGATACTCGGACAGTCCATTCCAGCTCGGGTAGTAAGTGTTCTTCCACCTCTTCAAAATGCATCCCTTACCTTCATTCCGCCAAGCTACCCCACGAAGTATACGTTCAGCTGTATGTATCCCCATATCCCATCCCCTTCCTCTTGACCACTTACCTACTCAATCTTAAT
>AJMS01010292.1:0-18514 GCA_000263175.2 Phaeosphaeriaceae sp. UM 1110
CGTTATGAATGTGACGATGGTGAAGAAGAGGATGAACATGGTGAGAAGCCTGGATCGGCGGGCACGCCGGCGGAGAGCTGGTGGGAGGCGGAAGAGCCGGCGAAACATGTCATGTCGATGTATCGCATGTGGGTGTATCTTCAAGTCATGGTTGGTAGTGAATCATTGTTGGAACTGGGGTCATCATTCTCGGGATGAGAAATGTCGATGTGCTGCTAGCTCAATCGGGATTAGCGGCGCACGTGGCAGTGTGAAAACGCCAAATTTCTCGCGGAGATGGTTGATGTCTTCGAGCTTTCACTCTGCCTTTCACTTTGTATTTTGGCTCTCCGTATCAGCAGAGAGGTGGAGTATAGAACATGCCTCTTTCTCTACACATGCTCACTTCGGTGCTGTTCTCAGCTGTCATTTAAATGAGGATAACAGCACAACTCATCTCTCGACTTGACGCGTTCTAGCCCGTACCTCTTAAGCGTAGAATTTTCATATCGTACAGGAACCAATTTGTCACGCTTGAACAGATTCACCACCTCTGTAACAAGCCCTCTAAGAATGTTCCAAGAACAAGTGCTGAGCGTTTAATTGACCTGGCTGCTTCAGTTGCTAGCTAACCGGGTCTCATTGCGTTCATACATGATATGTGTTGTCAGATGATTCATGATATTGAAAAGATGCTCTCAAGAAGCACTGTGTTATGGTATTGGGTATCTATGGGAGCTACAGCTTAGCGTTTTGCTCAATGTCCAGAAATGCCATGGAACGGCTCGTCATCTCAATCAAGCCTGGAGGGTTCACGACGTGTTCCCATTCTTGACCTGTTCACTCTGTTCTGGTGGCGGATCATCTTCTTGATCGCTACCTTCTCGTGCCTCCTTGGCATTCCAATCCATGCTTCGTCTGGCTTTGCCAGGGCCCAGCGGCTCCCTGGGACTTGCAAGTGGACTTGTTGGAGTCGCCCGGATGCTGCTGATGCTATCGGTGCGACCGTGGCCGAGGAGCCCACTGCGAACGCTGAGGCCATCGGCGTTCTGCTTGTTTGCATAGTAGCTATTGCGCTCGCTGCTGAGCACAGGAGCTGTGACGCCAGATGCCGAGTAGACACTGGCGCGCTCTGCGTTTGCAAAGGCGCCGACATTGCTTGGCCTTGTGGACGGCGAGTATATGGTGTCGGCGTTGCCAGACAAGACACTCAATGGCAGCGACTCTCGACTGCCGCCGTAGTGCGACGAGGGAGCCAAAGCGCGCACTGAGGCATTGGTGTCGAGCGAGTTGCGGCGGCGGCGCTTTGAAGACGAGGCGAGAGTCAGGATGGATGCGTTGTCTGTGAGGATGTTGTTGGCCGTGGCGCCCTGGTACGAGTTGGGCTGCTGCTGAGGCGCCAGGTGCGGTGGTATGGCCGACGGCAGCGGCGAGGCGGCAGGAAACTGGTGGGAGAACTGCACGGGACCACCATTGGAAGCGGCAGCAGGCTGGTTTGAGCCAGCACCGAGTACATGCGAGGGCGCGGACGACTGGATGGTGGTCAGGGTGGTGGTGAGTGAGTGCTCGGAACCGTTGGGCGACGAGAAGGTGCTGCCACCGCCCATCATGTGGCTATTGCCCGTGTCGGCTTTTGAGCGCGCAGAGTGCACCGTCTCTGGCATCGTCGCAACCGTGGGTGCTGTTGATCGGTTGCTCTTGGCGAGTGCGCGTTGCTGTCCCGAAGTGGCCTCCTCGACCGACGTGAGGCTCTCCTTGGAGCGCGGAGTAGCAGGCGTCGAGAAGGACAGATGGCCAGCGCCATGGCCGTTGTTCTGGTTGTCGGTAGCGAAGCCAGACTCGGGATAGACATTGTGCGCCGTCTTTGCCGCGCCCTTCTTGCTGGGGGAGTCGGACGACGAGGGCTTGAGGTTGGCGAGGCGCTTCATCCAGCCGGCAAAGGGCCTCTTGCGCGCATGTCGGTCTGGCGCCCGCGTGGCAGCTTGAGCGGTGGCCATGTTGATGTGTCTGGTGGTTCGAATGGGTGGTGGTGGAGGAATGCCGTCGTACTCTACTCTCCACACAATCGAGACCCTGAAGATCGGCCGGGGGTTAACTTGTTAAACAAACGGCCCGCCGCGCTAACTTAGGGCGACTCTCGCATCGATTCGCATGCATATGCAACTGCGGGCGCATCCACAGCTCGAAGCCCATGGCGTCCATCCTGCCGCTGCCTGAACATGTAGTAGCCCAGATCAAGTCCTCGACCGCCATTGTGTCTCTTGTAGGTGTTGTGCTAGAGCTCTGCAAAAATGCGCTCGACGCGCACGCCACACACATCAACCTGCTCATCGACTTTGCCCACGGCGCATGCACTGTCGAAGACGACGGCCTCGGCATTGCTCCCTGCGAATTTGGACAAGGTGGCTGTCTAGGCAAGCTGTATTGTGAGTGCCTCGAGCATCTACCCCCACGACGACAGCTAACGCAGCCGCCAGGTACTTCTAAACACAACTCCTCTGAAGCCCTTCTCGGCCGCAATGGCACCTTCCTCGCTTCTCTCTCCGCCGTGTCTCTACTCGCCATCGCCTCTCGCCACCACCAACATCGCTCACACAACTCTGTCACCTTCCACCATGCCAAGACAATCCAGAGGCAGCTGCCAGCTCCTGCCCACCAGCATATTGATGGCACCCACGGAACTCGTGTCACCGTTCGTAACCTCTTCGGCAACCTCCCCGTCCGAGTCAAGCAGCGCGCAAAAGTCGCATCAGAGAAAGCCGAGTCTGACCGACTATGGCATCATGTCAAAACTGGTGTGGTCGCTCTGCTGTTGAGCTGTACCAAGGCAGTGTCTCTCAAAGCTCGGGATGTGAATAACAGTACCATCTTCGCTTTCAACACCACAAAGACGCCATCTTCAGCACACGCCGCTGAGCTTAACGTCATTGAGACACGCTCGGTGCATTTGCCTCGCATGCTCAATCTCTTGACGCAAGCAGGCTTCATCACCGTCGGACAGTGGTCTTCTTGGGTACCTATATCAGCATCGACATCCTCCGTGTCGATCAAAGGCACCATTTCGCTTGAGCCTTCGCCGACAAAGGGCGTTCAATTCGTCTCCCTCGGTGTGCAGCCTGTGTTGGCCGCTAATCACAACGAACTTTTTGATCACATCAATCGACTTTTTGCACTTTCGTCTTTTGGCGCAATCGATGACGGCGACGAGGGCGGCGGACAGTATGCAGCAACACAGCGTGAAGAAGCCGGCTCCTCCCATCGACAGCTCAAAGCACGAAAGGGCGTTGACAGACATCCCATGTTTCATTTGCGCATCTCGTCTCCTGACGACAAAGTCACCTTGTTGCCCCAGAACGGACAGTCCGTCGACCAGGACACGGACCTTCAAGCAACTGTTAAGGTTCTGGACGCAATGATTACTCAATGGTTGTCAGTACATCATTTCCGCCCTCTCAAGCCACGCACAAAGCGCAACAAAGGTGAGCATTCATCTGTTTCGTGTACAAATTCACCCAGACGCAAGACACCATCGGCGAGCTTGCTAGACGGCAGTCTGGCTGGACCTGCAGTGCGTCCTTCGCAATCACGTGCTGAATCCGATATCACAATGTCTTCGCCAAAGAAACGACGTTTGCTTCGAGACCAGAGCGAGAACTTAGAACACCGGGCATTCGCGCAGTGGTCGCGCATCAAGAGCGGCAAGGCAAGCTTCTTCTTTGACGCCATGAAGTCTTCGAGGCCCGAACACACTCGATCACGTCCAGAAACATTGGCATCTCGCCCAGGTATTGATACAAGCGTGCTGGCACACAGATTACGTCCCGAATCTACTCCAGGCGCCAGCTTGTGGCCGTCCGAACAAAGTGCCTCGAGTGTCTCCTTGGCCATTAACGTTGAAGATGCTCCGGCATCTGAGCTTATATCGCCCACTTCAGACGGTCACGACGATACCATTCTCTGGACAGATCCACTGACAAAGCAGAGTCATACATTGAATGCTCGCACTGGCTGCGTAATTCCGCTTGCGCAAGCCCGACCAGCTACTGATCCTTCCGTAACGACATGCGACGCAACTCAAACATATCGCAAAGCCTCAATGCGCCTTCCATCCAGTAATGCCCCGAACAGGAAGACTCCTTGGTTGGATAATGTACTGCAAAAGTGGGACAACCCTATATTTGAGCTGAGTCAACAGTCTATCGAGCTGTCGTGTCCACAAGACTGCTGCATTGAACAAGGAGCTCAACAGTTGGGATCCACTCGGCGCGGGGTCCTTGACAAGCGCAACTTCGATAATGCGGTCCCGGCCAGCCAAAGTCGTTTGTCGAAGGATGATCTATTAGGTGCCCAAGTCATCGCGCAAGTAGACAAAAAGTTCATCCTGATCAAAATGCGAGAATCTCGCAAAAGTAATGCATCAAACGAGAAATCGCCAGCCTTGCTCGTCTTAGTCGACCAACATGCGGCCGATGAACGCATTCGGGTTGAGCATCTGCTGGAAGAGCTTTGCTCTCCTGTGGATGTAAGCTGCGCATACCAGTCGAGACTGGGCCACAGCTCTGGAATTGCTTCTGTCATTCTCGACAAGCCGCTGCGATTTTCCATCTCGCAGCAGGAAAGTGGACATTTCATCTCCTACGCTGCAGAGTTTGCGTCTTGGGGCATTCTATTTGATGTATCGGAATCCATGACTCTCTCTCAAAGCCGCAGCCGTACATCGGAGTTGTGTCATCTTCTCGTGGTCACATCGCTGCCTCCAACTGTCGCGGAACGTTGTAAGGCCGACACAAGTCTTCTGATAAGTCTCTTGCGATCTACAGTCTGGCAATACGCAAGCAGGTCAAGCTTTGAACCTCATACCCTGTCAGCAAACTGGCAGGAAAGGATCACAACTTGTCCAAAAGGACTTCTTGATATGATCAACTCACGCGCTTGTCGTTCAGCAATCATGTTCAATGATGATCTTGACATGAGCCAGTGCAACGACCTTGTGAGGAGGCTTGCAACTTGCACATTCCCTTTCGTATGCGCACACGGTAGGCCGAGCTTGGTCCCGCTTATAGACGTATCAGATATTGGTGATGGGTTGCAAAGTGCATTTTCTGCGCGGCCACCCGACATGGGGACTTTTGTACAAACTTGGAACCAATGGCAACGATGAAGGAATTCAGTGGCTGTAACGTCACTACCTCTTTTTCTGGCACGCCCACCAGCGTTCTGCGAATTATGCCTCGGCTCACAGGCAGTGGCACATGTAGAAACATAGTAAGTCTACATTGTCAATGAGCACACACATACACACCTTGCCGCATACCTGGATAGAGTTGGTATATAGATGTAGTGTGCGCAAATGTTCATTGTTCAGATAATTTGCAATCGGATATGTCGGTGCCGCCGACCTTTAGATGCGAATGGAAAATCATCCAGACCACACCCCGGGAACTTTCCGAGATCGTCCTGGATGCGCTAGCAATTGGAGTCATTACGGCCGTCCATTCCGACACATTACAAGAGCCATGAAACCCCGAGAAGTTCGGTAGCATATAGTCAGGGAGTAATAATGCCACTTCGCATGAATTTCTTCTGGATTATGCGGCCCCGCAGTCTCGTCACCACGGCAACCCCAATGCAGACCACTCGACATCTCCATACTACCACACGCGCGCAACGAGCGCAACGGTCCCTGCCCGCTGCATACTACCGCGGGGGCACGTCACGCGCGGTGATCTTCAGATCGGAGGACCTGCCGATCGATCAAGGGAAATGGCCATTGATATTCCGCGGTGTGATCAATTCTCCTGATCCAAACGGGCGGCAACTAGATGGTATTGGCGGAGGAGTATCCAGTTTGTCCAAAGTGTGTGTCGTGGGATTGTCGAAGCGAGCTGATGCTGATGTCGACTACACTTTTGCGGCCATTGGCGTCAAGGACGACGAAGTGGACTTCTCTAGTAATTGTGGGAATATGAGCTCCGCGATTGGTCCTTTTGCTGTGGATGCAAGATTAACACAGGCAAATGACGGCCCAGTGATCGTGCGGATTCATAACACAAATACGGGCAAGATCATTCACTCGAAGTTCGATGTAGAGGACGGAGAAGCTAAAGTGAGCGGTGACTTTGCAATTGACGGAGTCGCGGGCACTGGCGCAAAGATTGAGCTTGCTTTCCAAGACCCAGCGTGAGTAACGCTGTATTGTACCCCAGCACTTGCTAACCAGATAGTGGGTCCAAGACAGGCAAGACGTTGCCTACTGGAAACCTGACTGATACTTTCGACGGCATTTCCGCAACATGCATCGACGTTGGCAACCCATGCGTCTTCGTTCAAGCATCTGATCTCAACGTCAAAGGCGGCATCCTCGCCGACGCCATCGAAGCTCATTCGACATTGCTTGCGACTCTCGAGTCTATACGTCGTCAGGCAGCTGTCGCCATGGGAATCGCAAAGGACAACGAAACAGTCCCAGGCTCCATTCCCAAGATCGCAATGGTCTCTCCACCGCACAGTCATGAAATCATCGGCCGGGCGCTGTGCAAAGAAGAATGCGACCTCGTGGTGCGTGCCATTTCAGTCGGACAACCCCATCGTGCCGTGCCCATCACGGTTGCGATGGCACTAGCCGTTGCTGCGCGCATGGAGGGGTCTGTTGTTTATGGCAACACCTCAGAGGGTCGGGTTGATGCCGATGGGGTCACAATTGGGCATAACAGTGGTAAGCTTCTTGTAGGTGCAAATTTTGATGAGAGGGGAGATGTGAGGGATGCGACTGTCTATCGTACGGCGCGAAGGATCATGGACGGCACGATCTATTGGGAATATGAGGGGGGCGATCAGGCCTGAACTAAGCGTGCCAGAGCTACTTATCTTACGAAAACGTTCTCTCGCAGGGTCTCCAAGGGTCCACTTGTTTACCACGCCGGTGTTTACACGACGCTCCATGGCAGTGATCTGCTGTAGCGCGTATCGTCACTACATTTCGGCAGCGTCTGCATGTATCATGGACCAGAAAATCTAAAATCACGTATATGCAAACATTATCGACCTTGATGCAAGTCATCATTCACAATTGTTGACAGCCCGAAATAGCAGCAATCGTGTGAGACGACTCTCTCACATGCCTTTTCGGACTTTCCAATACATGCAGGCAATTAAACATACCTCGCGCTAAAAAATGCTTATATCCAGACCATTAAGGACAATGTAAGATATGCACTTTAGTGAGTCTGCCGTACGTATACAATCTAAAGCCAAAATTTTATTAACATTGACATATGAATACCACTACGGCGAAACAAGCTTCGTAACACAGCAACGGTACAATGTTGTGTTACGAACCATCGTTTGCGCATCCCCATCGCTCCTCGTTGCCTACTGCACGCACACTGCACCTGCATTTTTCCCCCATGCACAGATGCCGATAGCGTAGATAACAGCCGCGCCCATGCATTTACCCGACCCATCACAGTACCCAACACCTGCTCGAAACAGGCATTACAATAAATCCCATTGAACAAGCGAATCAATCCCCAACCTGGTTCTCAGCCGCGCAGCCTCAGCCAGTTCACGATCTATCGATTTTCCAACCGCCCCTGAAGGCTCCAGAACCACTTCGTTGTACGATAAGTTTCATCGCGCCACGAACACGAGCATCTTGGACTTTCTTGGAGGCTTGCCGTGTCGAGGGGAGCCGACTAGAGCGCTGCATACTTCCTCCATGTGAGCAGGGTTGCGCTACCCAATCAGCGCTCACTTTGACCCCGAGTTCTTGGGGCTGATTCGCTGACCCAGATTCTCCCACGTGCATGCTGTACCAGACCATGCGGTCAGGGGGCATAGCAATGGCCCTTCCCGTTACTGTACAATAAGTATGGCAGCCTTACAAGCATGTGCATATATAACGTGCCTGGGGTTGTTTGTTGGGTTTGAAATTGTGATTTCATGGACAAGGGCTCATCACATTGACGGTTCTATACACTCGCTTGATCTGTCGTTATGAAGCAGCCTTTTGCTCCGCGGCGAGACCGCGGGTTATCATTACTCTCGCTTCGAGCTCTTGTTCTTGTATCTCTTATCTCTGTTGCCGGTGCGCTTAGTCGAAGTGAAATCGTTTTGCCGGAGCAGTTGCCTAGTGGGTGGGCATATCATGGATGTTATAAGTGAGTGGCTTCGAAATCCCCCGACTTTGAACTATCAGGGTTGCACAAGGTCTTGTTCCGAATGTGCTAATCCGATTCCAGAGCACTGGTAAATCAACATTCTATCCGCAGGGGTGATTCTGCATCCAAGCCTTGGAGTGCTGCCAGCTGCGTCAACCATTGCAACGACCTCGATTATGTTACAGCAGGTACCGACGACAGCAGTGAATGTAAGTCCCTACTTGCCCTTCGAATCATCCGCTACATTTTACTAAACGTACTCAGGCCAATGCGGCAGCTCAGTGCCAGGCTCAGCAGAAGCCGCCTTGATATGTGACGATCCAGGCCTCATTCCCGTCTACAGGCGGTCTGCCTTCGAACTCAAGAGAAACAACCTAGTTGGTCGACAAGATACTGCTGTCGACACCTCTACTCTCGCAAGCACGGCTACAAGCGAGCCAGCACCAAGCAACAGCACAACCCCAGTCCAGCCACCAGGATGGTATCTGCTAGGATGTTATGTCGACTATGTCCCAGCCCGGAGTCTCTCAGTCGGGATGGGTGTCAACGGCGGAATGACGAATGCAAAGTGTCAAGCTGCTTGTCAAGCAGCGGGCTACATCCTTGCTGGTACAGAATACAGCGGCGAGTGCTATTGCGACAACCAGCTGAAGAACCGTGGTGCACCCGCACCTGATGGGAACGCAAACTGTAACATGGCCTGCAATGGTGATCAGACGGAGATATGTGGAGGACCCGATCGCCTCACACTATTTCAATACTACAGTGGGCAGGGACCATCTTCTTCTTCTATTTCGCTCACCTCTGCAAGTGCCACTGCTCAGGCAAGCAGTGTACCAGCGAGTACGTCATCCAGCGCTGTGCCCGTAGCCACTGGCCTACCTCCTGGCTTCGAGTACAAGGGATGCTATGTCGACAATGCGAATGGCCAGCGGGTGATGAATTACGAACAGCCCAACGACCCAAACATGACCCCTGCATCTTGCTCGTACGCATGTGCAAGGCTTGGGTATGAAATTGCTGGCATGGAATATGCGAGTCAATGTTTCTGCGACAACTACATTCGTCAAGGCGGGCAAGCCGCATCTGATCCTTCAACCTGCAATATGGGCTGTGCAGGCGACTCGGGCCAGATTTGCGGTGGTCCAAATCGACTGAGCGTGTACTCTAGCCAGGATTCACTTCAGTTAATAGCAGCACCAGCACCTGTGCAGAATGTGTCGGGCTGGGTGTACCAGGGATGCTTGACAGACAATGGCGATGGGGGGCGAACATTCCCGTGGCAGCTGGTCAACCAGACGGGCAACTCACCTGAGTGGTGTCTTGGGAAATGCGCAGAGTTTGGCTATATGGCTGCGGGAATGGAATATGGCCAGGAGTGCTATTGCGGAGATATTGACGGTATCACGAAGAACGGCGCCACGGAGAGGCCAGAATCCGAGTGCAACACTGCTTGTCCTGGAGACCCAACAGCCATCTGCGGTCAAGGCAATCGACTCACTTGGTACAAGTGGGAGGCTGATCCGCTTTATATCTGGGACTATCCTACCGGTGCAACGGCAGGGAAATATGAGTTCCTTGTTGGTGGTCCGGTCATCCCTCTCATCTCGCAACCCGGAGTCAACGGCAAAGTCAGCTTCCTGGAGAAGCATGGCACTGGGCCACCAAACTCGACTGGTGCATATGAATTTGATCCATCAATTGGTGGTGACATCTTTCACGCTTTCCGCGAGATGTATGGTCTGAAGACAGACATATTCTGCGCTGCTGGACTGACAATGCCAGACCGTGCTGGTCGCCAGATCAACATTGGCGGATGGTCTGCGGATTCACTTTTCGGAGTGCGAATTTATTGGCCAGATGGGTCACCCGGCGTCAACGGCACAAATGACTGGCAAGAGGACGTCAACGCCGTTAAACTCCAGAGAGGGCGCTGGTATCCAACCGGACTCGTCATGGCCAATGGTTCCATGCTCATCGTCGGCGGCGAAGACGGTTCCAACGGCCCGCCAGTGCCAAACATGGAGATCCTACCAACCGTCGGACCGGTATATGAAGCCGACTATCTCCGCGAAACAGATCCGTACAACCTCTACCCCTATCTCGTCGTCTTACCATCCGGTGGCATCTTCATTGGCTACTACAACGAAGCGCGCATCCTCGACGAAGTCAGCCTCGACACAGTCAAGATCCTCCCCAAAATTCCCGGCACGGTGAACGACCCCTCAGGAGGCAGGACATATCCTCTCGAAGGCACCCAAGTCCTTTTGCCACAATACTACCCCTACACCGACCCTCTCGAAGTTCTCATTTGCGGTGGAGCAGGCAGACAACCTGCATGGGGCATCGACAACTGCGTCAGCATCGCACCCGACGCACCAAATCCAACATGGACACTTGAGCGCATGCCCTCGCGGCGCGTCATGTCCTGCATGGCCACGCTCCCCGACGGCACCTTTCTGATCCTCAACGGCGCCGAGACTGGTGCTGCGGGCTTTGGCCTTGCCGAAAATCCCAACCTCAATGCGCTGCTGTATGATTCGCGGAAGCCAGTGAACCACCGTATCAGTGTAATGGCAAACACGACCATTGCGCGCATGTATCATTCTGAAGCGGCGTTGCTGGACGATGGACGCGTGCTGGTGAGTGGGTCGGATCCAGAGGATCCGGACTATCCCCAGGAGTATAGGGTTGAGGTGTTCCTTCCACCTTACTTACTCTCTGGCGCGGCGCAACCTACCTTCGACCTCCCGCAGAACGACTGGATCTGGGAGGCGGAGTATTCTTTCACTGTTACCTCGTCTTCTGGTGGGGAGCTCGGGGAGCTCAAGGTCTCCCTACTTGGGTCGGAGTCGAGTACACATGGTAGCTCGATGGGGGCGCGGATCCTCTTCCCGCAATTCTCGTGCTCAGGGACGTCGTGTACGGTCACTGCGCCCAAGGGACCGTATATCGCTCCCGTGGGCTGGTATCGCATGTTTGTCCTGGATGGTCCGACCCCGAGTCATGCGAAGTGGGTGAGGATTGGTGGTGATCCGGGGCAGTTGGGCAATTGGCCTAATGCTGAGGCGTTCTTGCCGTTGCCGGGTATGGGGCCTGTGGCGGGTGAGAATGCGAGTGTGCCTGCGAATGGAACGGAGGGAAGGAAGTTTCGTGCATAAGGATCGAGTGTTTTTTATGTTTTATATGAGTGTGTTGGTGGCTTTGGTCATTTGTAGCATCGTCCATGGTACAAACGCATGATAATGTCTAAGTCTGTTTTTTTTTTCGATCAGAGTTCCAGATTCGCGTTACAGTCATTGGCAAAATGTCTTTTCCGATTGATAGTACAAAGCGAAGTAAAAGGAACATGGAACTGCGATGCTGGTGTAGTGTCAAAGTGGCCGCACAAGTGATGGGAGCTAAAGTGGAACGCTGCATAATAATAAGAGAACACAACGATTCTGTTTCTGAAAACTATCTTGACACGTAACAGACCACGAATTTCGTGCCAAAAAGGAGAGGCGAAGTACGCGATGACATTATGACTTCGGAGCTACCACACTGCATCAAAGCCCCTGTTTGCGCGCTGTTGTACACTAACGCGCACATAGGCACGAGTCAGCTACCCATGAACCGCTGCCCCAGGTCCGATGCCAGTGCATATCGGTACCCATCTAGCGCCTTGCCCTGATGCAGGAATTACGACGGAGCGGAATGGCGACAAGATGGGAGCAGGAAAACAAGCTCGTGTACCACCAAGTTGGTTTTCCGATTCCACATATGCATGGTTACCGGCACGATCGTCAGCAATTTCAAGTGGTTCGCAGGCGCGCTAAGAGGCGGGACAAGACCAGAAACCTGACAGCTGAACCCCCCGACGCAATCGAGCATTTACATCCCTGCTACAGGGACCGCCACACCTTTTACTGGATAATGATCGTCGGACAGCCTCCACTGATTGGATGCCACACCCATCTGGCGCCACAAATACCAGAATGATATCATGCTGTCCGCCTGGCAGAGGGGCCTGCTTCGGTCGTCCGGTCCGTACTTGGACGATTCCTTCGAGAGCGCAACGAGTGCCAAAGTCTTTTCGCCAGTCCTGGACCCTTCTACACATGCCAAATACAGCCACGTACTACATTGACTGTCGATAATCACCAAACGCTATGGACCAGGAGCCGAGACAGCCAGCCAAACTACGAAAACGCAGCAAGAGCCGCGACCGTCCGGAGCCTACCATGTCCGGAGGAGCAAGTGGGCAACCAGCAAACACATCGCAACCAATGGCCGCTTCGAACGGGTCCGCAGAGGATAAGAAGAAGAAGTCCAAGTTCCGTTTATCCAACCCATTCCACTCGAAGGAGAAAGATGATGTGAAGAAGGATATTGCTGAGACCAAGGACCACAACCCGAAGAGGGATACTGTCGACACCAACTTCGACTCAGCATATGCAAGTAGCGAACCTAGCAGCAGTGCGAATCCCAGTTTCGCGAGTAACCCGAATCGCACCTCTGGTGGTGGAGAACAATGGAATCCATCGCAGGCGAGTTCACAGCAGGCGCCTCGACCAACGACCCCGCCAACACAGAGGGACAGCCTTGCACCTCCAGCGCCTTCTCTCCAGAATCGATCTAGTCATGAGAACATTCAACGAGAAACATATCGAGATTCCGGCACGGGGAATATTGTTACCACCACAACAACTGTACGTGATAGAGTAGCATGCTGTCCACAGCTCCTAGACTAATCTCCACGTCCACTTTTAGACAACAACGACGACGACTACCGTTACTGGACCAGGTGGCTCTACAACTGTTGAACAACCAAACAACAGCGGCGGTGGGTCTTCGCAAGGAGGTGCCAGCATTACGAACACCTCAGGACCTAGTCCACCATCACCGATGACCGCCCTGCCGCCGAGCGAGCAACCAGTGCCCGATCTCACCCCCCAGACTTCACATAACGACATCACTCCTCCTATGCAGGCAAATCTCGGGCCAGCGAAGAATCACAGTCAAGCGCCCCCACAACACGTTACGATACCCGAGCACTCGTCACCACCGATCCCACAAAGAAACAATATCAGGAATAGATTGGAGCTGGACTCTGTCTCCCCTGCTATACAGCGGCCAAATCCGATGGACGCACCCGCGCCGGTGAGCCCTATCACTCCCAGTAGTCCAACCGGCAGGGCAAACTTCTCCTACCCCTCACGAGCGCCTCCACAAGGGGTACCACGACAAGTACCGGGACAGACACAGGCTGGGCACCAACAGCAGACCCCACAACAATGGGGAGAGAATTGGAACACTCAGCAGCATACTGGGTACGAGAACGACACCAGCCGACCAATCCCGTTCAGAGCAGGCCATTCCCCATTGCAACAGCAACCACAACAGTCACCACAAGGTGTGCCCCAGAAACAGCCAACGATGGCCAATTTGAAGGCTGCCGTACATGGTATTCATGTGAGTGACATTTGCTGCTATAACCAGATCTCAGCAATAATAATAAGCTTCATAGGGTGCCGGAGAGGCTCTACGTGGAACATTCAATAGCACCGTCGACCGCCGTTTCGAACGAGGAGACTCGGCCGTACACGCGAAGAACCAGGCAGTAATTGATGCCGGTCGATCAGAGATCGAATCGCAGAACTTTGCATCCCGGCCTCGCCCACCCGCAGCTGATGCGCCTCCAGTGCCTCCGATACCTGGGAAACAGCCGTATATGGGACCACCGGTATCTGGCTCACAGTTGGAAAGCGGAGGTAGAGGAGGTGGCAAACTGAGCGGCTTCATGAAGAAGATGAAGGAAGGCCCGATGGCTTCCAACAGTCATGGTACGGTTGAGAACACTAGATAATTGGGCAAGGGTAGCAATTGGTAGCATATGCAAGGGACTGCCTTTATAGCATGCTCATATTGTAATCGAGATATGTTGTTTGGAGAGTTTGCATGGCAGATTGAGTGCAGTTGAGCTTCCCCATAGTGCTTCTAGCGACATCCCACACTAGTTCCTAGCAAGAACTGGAACTGATTGCATGGAGCTCCGTATTCCGTAGTCGGTACAAGAACGATCTTTGGAAATCTCGCAGACAGTTCTCACTAGGTGAGGCTCAAACTGCCGGAGTGAAGCAAAAGAAAATGTGGCGAAATCACGATATATATATATATATGACAGCCGACCCTGTGCAATTTCGCCCTCCCGACCATGCACCTCAAACGAGCTATAGATAGGTCGACCACATTATGGGCCTTGGAAAGGAAAGCGTCTGCTGCAGGATCTCGTGATCTCGTTCTTGCGCTGACTTGGCGCTCGACTGGCGGTGCTCCCTTCGGAACCGCAACATGGACCTCGATCCCACCATTCATCCCCAAAGACCATGGGGAAGATTCCGGTCGCGTCGCAAAGAAGGCTCGCATCGGAGAAATGAGCATCAACGATTGCAGGGTCGGGCCATTAATTGCCGCCCGCGGATGGGCGCGCGTAGACTGTTTCGCTACTGTGAAACAGCATCCGAGCGTGTTTCAAGCGCTCCCACCCAATCACCTCGCTCGCGTCTGGTGGCGGCCAAACGTCTGGATGCCCCCAAGGTACCTGGCCTCCAAAGACTATTCTGTGGGCGGGAAAGCAGGTCCAGTCGCTAGCTGCTGTGTTGTCCAGCGGTGCTAAACTCGATCGAGGGCGCATGGCTCGTGTTTCAAGCCAGAGGTAGCACTGGCGCAAGGGTAGTGTTCGAGCGATATGAGCCACTAGATGGTGTGCAAGTGAAAGGACCCCCCGCAACGGGCCTTATTTGGCTGCTATTGTCGGGTTCGCGACGACGGAGAGCGGAAGGTTTGATTCGGACATGGGTGACAGCAATTCTTGATCCTCAGGTTCCCTCTTCACCTTGAGTTCGCTTCTTTTCTGTTCATCACTTTTCGTTTCCTATTGTGAGTTATTGTTGCTACTGTTGAGCGAGCAGGGCTGCCTCACGGCGAGCGAGATATCCTCCTCTACCTTCTCAACTTCATAAACCTTACTTTCCACATCTACTCCATCCGCTCCCTTTGCCACTCTACGCTCGACGCGCTATCAACTGCTGGGCAGTTCATCTCGACACATTCCTACTCCAACATATCCAGCTTCTACCAATCTCTACCAACGCACAATGGCGCTTCTCTCAGCCGAACACCTGGCTGGACCGGGCTACATCATTCTTAACGTCATGCGCGGTCTGAACATCATTGCTCTGGCTTCTGTTGTTGCGAGCAGTGTTGTCATGCTTGTCAAAACCTTCATTGTCTCCAAGGTACATCTTTTCAGCTTGTTTCAGACATTCAAAAACTTACAAATTCTAGTTCTTCTTCTTCGATGCATGCAGTCACGTTATCACAGCAATTGCCGGTCTCTTCCTCATCGTCTCTGAATGCTCGCTCTTCCGCAACTTCTTCGCCCGCAACTGGCCTTTGCTGAGTCCATCACATGGCTTCGTCACCTTGGGCTGTGCCATGATGGCAATCGGACTCAACATGCTCGGAAACATGAACAAGGAAGCAACCAGCCAAGAGTCTCTCAGCATGCCGTTCTGGCGACTGCTGGTCGCCTCTGGTATCTTATGCATTGTCATTGGTTTCTTCAACATCGTTGCTGTACATCTGACTTCACTATTCATCACCATTCCAATACTGACTTTCAGCAGAGCTTCGTCTTCTGCGATCGTTCCCGCAACATCACCGCTCGCAGTGTCCGATCCCGCGGCGCCATGACCCTCTCCGAAGTCGACACCGAATCCCAATACGACCCCAAGCACAAGACCTTCACCATCACGACCCACCACACCGGCAGCACCTCGTCGCGCAGCAACGTCAACGCCAGCCCCCAAATGCGCATGGGCACCCCTCCTGTCGACTGCGGCTCTCCTCAGATGCTCAACCAGCAGCCCAACACCAACAATGCCGCTGCGACCAACGACCCTAACCGCCTCTCCCAATTCGACTTCTCTCCTCTCCGCGCGTTCCGCAACGCGCGCCAATCATTCCTGCCTAGCTACCACAGCACATCGCCCACCAAGCCAAACCGACCTGCGTCATCGATCTACTCGCGCACTACGTCCGGTGAGCCCCAGAAGTCTCGCCGCTTCTGGCAGCGCAAGCACGAGCAGGAAGACGAGGAGGTGCCCCGCGTACCTGAGATTTCGTATCCGCTCAACGTGAACCCGCAGTTTGCGCATCTTGTTAAGCCAAATCTTGCGCATCATCCTAGTGTGAGGAGGCCGGAGGCGGATTTTGATAAGATCTGAATGGAGTGAGTGAGGGTAGAGATGAGGGGAGGAGAACACTATGATACCACTTTGTTTTCTCCTGTTACTGTCGCATGTATACGGCGCATTGGGAAGCATCTTTTATACTGATACCATACTGGTCACGGACTGGAAATACTCTCTTTTGTGTAATGAGGACGTTGAACAGAACATATGAATCATCGATATATGGTTATATGTTGTGATATATTCATGACATTCATGTTGATATGCTGTGCGGTGATGTACATTATCGATACAAGGATATATACACAAGTAGAACTCCGCCATGCCCAACTCGTGCTGTCCGCACTCCAAAAGAGATGCGTGAGTTGACACTGATCCCAATGCCTTTTCAATCATCAACCCCCAACCCAGCCATAGGATCAATCGCATCTCCCCTCGGATCATACAACTCCACCACCTCCCCATCCCCCATGGTCAAACTCCACTCCTGCGTCGCATACAGGCCGCCCCTGCCCCGCCTCCTACACCTCAATCTCACCTCCCCCTCCCTCCTCGTGCCCTTGACCCAAAACCTAATATCGATCCGTCCATGCACCTGATTGATTTCCCCCTTGATCCACGGATACTTGCTGGCAAAGTAAATCTCGTCGCCCAGTATTTCTCGAACCGCGGGATTGGTGCGCAATGCGTACAGCGTGGAGGTAACGACGGAGGACTCTTGCTTTTGGTAGTTGAAGAAGGCGAGGGTGGTGATGGTCATGGCGAGGACGAAGATGGGGAAGGTCTTGAGGACTTGGGGGGAGACTAGGGGCGGAACGCTATATGTCAACGATTAGTATATATCATTTATCTCGTGTCTTGAGGAAGGGCAATGTAGCTGTAGGGCAGAGAAAAGTTGGGTCGGAAGTGTGCAAGACGTACGGTGGTAATTCGCGATTCGGCCGCCTCTCCATGAGAATTTCGCCATCTTTGGGCGGCGGGATTAGGTTCTCGGGCGACCAGACACTTGTTGGTGTTTTCCAAGGCACGACCGGCTTCGTGGGGTCAGGACTGGGAGGTGCGGTGGATGCATGGCGCAGTGCGGGGAGGCGGCGCAGGCATTGGGAACCTGACTGAGCGCGTGTCCGTAGAAGCGCGGTCGCTGTATATAACCGTGGAGGTGGCATTGAGTGTATGTGTTGCTATGCGCAACTGGGCGCTGCGTAGAAAGTTCAAGACGATGAGATCAGTCGATGCTTGGCGCGTGATTGTTTGTGTGGTTTGCATGTGGGCTAATTCCGAGGTGCCGATGTCTTGCTTGACCACCACTCTCATTGAGCAACATGATCGTGGTCTTGTTGCTACCAGAATACATCTGCATTTGTTCATATAGGCTGGCGCGATCTTTGGCGCCTGATTCGTGCTCCATACATGTCAAGTCTGCGTAGCAGTGAAGTGAGTGTGAATGAATTGAATCTCCATCCTCCAAGTTACCCAATTGGCACCTCTTCTCGGCTGGCACAAATACCCAGACTCTTCAAAGCCTCATTGGCATATCTCTGGACGACCTCCCTCGCTTGTCTATCCTTCCCCCTACACACTATCCATGTGCCCTGTCCTTGGTTCAAAATTCTTCTCGTCCCCTCCGTCTCATAAGAGAATCTGGATGCATCCCAGACCTCCACTCCACCAAGGCCCGGTGGCCCTGTGCTTCACTTCACCTGCCACACGACGACGACGATCTTGAAGATGAAGATGAGCAGGCATGCGGCTCTGAATTCATTATAGCGGCCAGGACGTCGTCGATCGCCTTGGACACCGCCAGTCACATGAGCACGCGTTAGCGGTCGCGCCAAGAACTGCTCCCTCCTCTCGCGTCGTCACTACGCAAACACTCCAAGCAGCTCAAGACTTTTCAGAGCCCTCGACTACTTCGCCACAACCTCGCCTTCAAGATGCCTGGCCTCACGCGCCGCAGCGGTGCAACGGTCTCTCTTGTGCAAGAACAGGATATCAACCTCGTCGAAGCTGACAAGAGCGATCTCACCATCACCATTATTGGCCCTGCTGACACAGATGGCCGGCAACAACCATGAAAAAGACGAGTGCGAGAACCTTGAAGGCCTGCTCGTCGTGCTTGCCCACCTGCACGGCCTGACT
>AJMS01010291.1:0-18429 GCA_000263175.2 Phaeosphaeriaceae sp. UM 1110
AGTCTTGATCTCGACGGTGATTTGGCGGTCGGTCACGGTTCCGAGAGGTGCAGAGAACTCTACGTCTTCGAACTCGAGATCTCGGTCGTTGATCTGGATACTAAGAGTCTGTATGGCCATGACTAGACATTCCATGTACATCGAAGCAGGGCACAGCGAACATCCAACCACGGCGTGACCACTAACAATCTTTGCGAAACGTTCACACTGGCCGTCGACAAGAAAGACGGAACGCTCCGTGGTCGTTTCAAGAAGTCTAACAAGTTGACATCTAGGAGCGTTCGTGCTCTCTGTTGCAACGGAGCCGTTGCTAGTCAGCTTCCTATGCTCCTGCATCGCGCGATCAATGTTCTCGAGGCGATGTTGTGTCTTCTCGAATTGATAGGGTGGTAGCCAAACTTGCTTCGGGTGTGGAGCCAGGAATGACCAGTGCTTCAGAGAAATGCCGTGTCGCCAGAATGCCGATACGATGCCGCTGATGAGACCGGATACATCGCTGCGCGACTTGGTGTCGAGAGAGTGGAACGTATGCGACACATCGACCAATGTAGCCTTGCGTGCTAGGGGTATAGCACAAGTGTCGAGCCCTGCTTCGAGCCAGACACAGCTACCGATACGTTGTTCGACTCTCCTCACAGCGTCTGCGAAGTAGACAGGGTCTCTGGCATGTCTACAGGCAGACCATTCCGAGATACGGTGGTCGGCATCCGCAGTGCACATTTCAAGTGGTAGCTTTGGTTCGCTGATCGTGATTGTCTTCTCGAACTCCGCTAATTGGGAATAAATGGGATTCACAAGCGACGAGTGGAAAGCGTGCGACGTAGAAATGCGTTGGCAACGGATTCCCATGAACTCTTCATCTGACTTCAGCACCTCTTGGGCTATAGCAATGTCTACCGCAGTGCCCGCCACAACCGTAGAGCGAGCTGAATTATAGCATGAGACACCAAGACTTGTTTGCGGCGAAGACTTTCGAATCTTCTCGAGCACTCTGTGCACTTGATCTGCACTGGCAGATATAGCAAGCATCTGGCCTTTCTCTTGACCCCACGATGTGTCAATGAGGTGTGCGCGGAAGGCCAACAGCTTTATGCCGTCCTGAAGTGGGAGTGCACCAGATGTAACCAACGCTGCGTACTCTCCTAGACTGTGTCCGACGATCCCGCTGACCACCAAACCAGCATCGATCCAGCAGCGTGCTGCAGCATATTGGATTGCAAAGAGACTGCATTGTTGCAAGACGGCGGTGGAGTCTGGGGGTCCTTCGAATATGTCAGGGTACAGTGAAGTGTACCCGAGCTTGATCAGCTCAGAATTACATTCATCAATGTAGGATCTGAAAATTGGATAAGCCTCGAAAAATGCCCGGTTGATGCTGACTTTGTTGTCATTTTGACCACCAAAGACAAGCACGACAGGCCGTGGTTTGCTGGGGAGTTCGAAGGATGGCGATACGGTGGTTGCGAGAGTGTTCGCAACTTCTCGAACACTGGCGCCTTGAACTTCAATGCAGTACTTCTGCTTTTTCCTGCGATGATTAAGGGTCCAAGCCACATCTGCCAGACATAACTCGGACGATTGAGAAAGATGACAAGCTAATCTGGCGGCGTATGATGCTAGACTTCTTGTGGATGCAGCAGTCAACAGAAGAGGCAGAGCGACGCCAGTGTCGTGTGAAACTGCGCTTATGTCTTTAGGTATCTCACAGCACAACAGTGCACAGTTTGACCCAGCTGCGCCATAGCTGTTGACAAGGGCAGCACGATTCGGTGAAGTCCATTTGGTCAGACTCCGAGGAATCATTAGGCCATCCGGCTCAAGTCTTGGTATCTTCGCATTCAAAGTGTGGTAGTTGGCTTGTGGTGGTATGCCTTGATGCCGAATCATGGCAAGAACTTTGAGCAGACCTGCAACGCCGGCGCCTGTTTCACAATGACCAATATTGCCCTTAATGGAGCCCACAGGTAATGTAATGGGGCGCGAGGGGTCGCCGAATACTGCTCTGATACTTTCCATCTCGATAGGGTCCCCAGCTTGGGTGCCAGTGGCATGTGCCTCGATATACGATATGTCCCAAGGCGAAAGACCAGACTTTGCAAGCAATTTGACGTATAGTGATTGTAGAGCTTGCGAAGATGGTACAGTAATGGTGGAAGAAAGACCCCCTTGGTTTGTTGCAATAGCTGGGATCACACCGAGTATATCATCACCGTCTTCCACAGCCTTTTGAAGAGGCTTCAGCACAACCAAGCCAGCTCCTTCAGCTCGACAGTATCCATCGGCAGAGACATCAAAGGCTTTGCATTGACCTGTCGGACTAAGGAAGCTCGCTTTGCCCAGATCGAGGAAGTTGTTGATACCAGTCAATGCATTTGCACCACCTGCGATTGCCATCCTACATTCACCCGCAGCGATTGCTTGACAGGCGCGGTGAATTGCAACCAAAGATGATGAACATGCCGTGTCGATGACTTCAGCTGGCCCAGTCCACCCGTAGTGGTAACTAAGTCTTCCACACAGGAATCCGCGAATAGTGCCTGTAGATGTGTATGCAGTTGGTGGGTGTGCATTAGTGTTGTCGAGATACTCGACAAAACTTGTGCCGATGAAACAACCAACATCATCGCCTTGTTCGCGGACATGCGTCGCTAGATAGCCACTGGAATCCAATGCTTCATAAGATAACTCTAACAGCACTCTTTGTTGTGGGTCCATGTTAGCAGCTTCTTTGGCATTGATGCCAAAAAATGTGTTGTCGAAGCGCCAGAGGTCGATGAAATTGCCGTGGAGGTTTTTCATCCAAGCTGGGCCACCACTTTGCATGACACGAAATGTCTCTTCAGCATCGAACCTAGATTCGGGAGCCCTTTGGTGGCAGTCGCGTTGTTCAGATACAAGAGTCCAGATCTCGTCTAGGTCGTCGGCTCCTGGTAATCGACAGGACGCACCCACGATGGCGATTGACGTGGGAGGAAAGTCGGGTGAAGAGGTATCTACATGATCTATCTCTTGAAGTTCTTCAGTGAAGGACATTGACCGAGCCTCGAACTTGAAAGTTCTCAGGTTCAGCCTATTGAAGGGCGATAATGGTACGCAATCATCCATGCCAAACACAACCAGACCGTGGGTCGACCGCGAAGAATGGTCGAGATCAGCCGCGACATTAGACACGACCGAGTGCCACTCGCATCGAGAGGCTACTATCATTGTCACCATGTCCTTGATAACTGATGCTCGATCTAATTTCTCCGCAGTGATGTTGGACCTGACAATCGCACTGAGTAGAGATGACTCTGGTAATTGTAATTCAGGGTGTCGTTCCAGAAGAGCCACCATGTTCTTGGCCAGTTGGGCATTCTCTGGATTGTGCGACTTTCCCGTAATGTCGGTGATATGTGTAGGCAATCCAAGACTTTTGGTGTGAACGGCAACGCGAGCAAGTGTGTCTGGCGGAGCAACGACACTTATCGATTTTGGTTCGCTGACGGCAGATACGTATGCCTGAAAGTGTATTAGCATATTCGTGTCTATACTGCACATCTGAGATTGCTTACACCAGGGAATTGCTTCAAGATGTCATCCCCTTGTCCTTCGTACTTTAGTCGAACAGCAAGAGTGGTTGGCTCTGCCAGATCCCAATCGCCGGCAGCGTCCATCAGCGCGCCTACACCAACCAAGATTCGAAGTAAAATGGCGGCATTGGCAATGATCTCTGCTTCATTTCGCGCACAAGCGATAGCCAATGCTGCTGCGGCGCCCCCGCAAAAGCCATGAATGCCTCCAACATGGCTAACCTGCTGCAGGAAAGTCTCATGTGATATGCGGTGGAGTTCTAGATATCTCAAATACTGGCCGAGTTGTAATACCAGTAATAACGGTAAGGCGACTAATCCTGCACTGGTCTCACATACTGGAGGTACAGGACCACCTTTGGACCACGAAGGTAGGAGGTTCAGACTTTCTTGTCCACCTGCAAGACCGCGTATCTCAGGAACCTCCTTGGTGAACAAAGGCCATATGTTGTGAAGTTTGCTGACATGGTCGAGCAAAGATATACCGCATGGCCTTCGGGTCAAATAAGAGCGAAGCTCTGTAACGTATTCATCCCGCGGTCGTCGTGCGCGAGGACAGAAGAAAGCTGCAGAAACTGGGTGATCATTAATAACCATGGTTGATCGAGAGCATTTGCTCGATGAAAAATGCGTTCTTCCTTTACACCTGGAAATGCCAGCATATAGCATAATGAGTGGTCAGTCTCGTAGGATCATGCACCCGTGTGGCGCGGGTCATTCTAACGATAGTGGTAATCTGTATGATACGAAGGATCCGCCGGTATACGTCTCGAACGCTTCGAGAAGCATCCCCGGCAACTGTCTAGCATACCTAGGGGTCTTACATGCGCCAACTAGCAAGGAGCCCAGGGACGTCTCTCCGCCGCGCCGGCGATGCAAGCCGCTGGTGTCTCGTGGGAGCGACACTTTGGACTAGAGAATCCACGAATCTTGTAGTTCTAGATGCATGTCGGATCCTTAGACTCGTATCCTGTCGCATCCGAGAGACAACTGGCATTTTGAAGGATGAGGAGGGGCCGTGGGGGCCAAAGTAGATCTTGCTAAAACAAGCAAACGCCCTCGACACACGTACCAACTTTTTCAGACCATAAAATGATACTTTAAGATCTTGATAGTGATGTGCAGCACGGGTGGTCGGAACATGTCATAAGAAAACGCCCCAACTGCCTTGAGTGGTTTCGCTTGTCGTAGTGCTCACACGTCATCCCAGAAGCCTCCCGCTAAGCCTCACACGCCAATTCCAAGGTTCCTTGATACGCCGCTTGCCCGCAACCCGTCAATATGCAAGGTAATATACATACACGCCCGTTTCACTTCCTGAAGCTTCCCTTCTTGTACGACTGCATGTAAGAAGTCAATTTCGACCACTG
This sequence comes from Phaeosphaeriaceae sp. UM 1110, assembly GCA_000263175.2. Lineage (NCBI taxonomy): Eukaryota > Fungi > Ascomycota > Dothideomycetes > Pleosporales > Phaeosphaeriaceae > Phaeosphaeriaceae sp. UM 1110. The sequence continues at coordinate 4,943 of AJMS01010291.1, forward strand.
GTCTGTGCACTATGTGCCTTAGCGTTCACCGTTGCCTGTTAGCGTTACATTTTGCGCGGAAGCTAGTTACTAGGATTCGGCAGAATTGCAGGATACGCGACTTCTCTACTCAATATGCCCGTTCGGACCCACTTCGGCGCAATCAGGACTTGCTCTCCTTACTCTGAACTTCTTGCCCAGGATTACGAACTGTCCAACCAGAATCATTTGACCAAACGCAGCGCGATCGCCTTCCTTGATAGCGTGGTTCACTAGTTCTTTACACGTCCTCCACTCCAAAAAGCCCAGCTCTTCAATGTTCTCTTTTGTAATGAGCGCGTCGAACAGATTGTACACTGCGCCTCCTTGCTTATACTTGACCGGGGCAGAGAAAGGATGTTTCTTCCTCGCGTAGAGTTCCTCTGTAATGTATGGCTTCACAGCCTCTTTGAGGATCCACTTTTCGCTGAATGTGCGTTTGGCTGGGTCCCAGCGAATTTTAACACTTGGAGGCAAGCTCATGGCGTACTCAGTAAGGCGGTGGTCGAGGAAAGGTTGACGACCTTCTACGCTGTGCGCCATTTCGCAGCGGTCACCGAGGACGGTCAACAAACCCTTTGCAAGCGCGCATTTCGTCCAAATGTAGAGTGAAGTATGAAGAGGGTGCCACTTGAGGTTCATGAGTTCACGTGTTCGTCCATCCAGAGCATGAACAGCTGTCAGGCGCTTGTCGCTGTCGCCAAATTCCGTGAAAAGCCAAGGAGTCAAGAGATCGTTATCGAGCGCGAAATATTGGGTGAAGCCTAAAAATGAGGTATTGTTGACTTGTCGACGTACAGCAGCAGCCGTCTCAGGCTCATTCGGGTGCGATGATGCAGCTGTCTCGAGCTCTCCGATAGTTTTCAGGCGGTCTTCATCCGAGAGTTCGGTACTTGGCCAAGATGCATCTGGTTCGCGTACGAAGTCTTTCAGCAACTCTCGATACCCCCCGAAGTGCTCGTCCGATCCCTCGCCGGTAAGGACGACCTTTATACCAGCGTCACGAGTGAGTTTCGAGAGCATGAATTTACCGACAGTACCGAGGTCCTTTACTGCGACTTCATTATGCCACACTGCGTTCTCAACGTTGGCTGCGAACGTTTCTTCGGTCATCTCAACGTGGTGCATCTTGACTCCAAGCCACTCAGCTGTTCTGCGTGCAATTGCTGGTAGCAAGTCAGGCGCGTTTATGTGTAAAGTATAAAGTGTCGAACGTACGCTCTTCATCGTGTTCCTCACCAATAAACTTGACACTGAAACAGTTGATAGCTTCTGAAGGAGGAGCTGTGCCCAACTGAGCGCCCTCAGTCCTCATGAGATGCGTGACCATGCCTGCGAGTGCGCTCGAGTCAATGCCTCCACTGAGGAAGACTCCGATTGGTACATCCGCACGTAATCGATCACGAATTGCCTCAAACAAACGATCACGCACCCCTTGGATCATATCTTCTTCCGTGCGAGTGTCTACCTCACGCTGAGCACCAATCAGGGCAAATCTCACGGCCTTTGCGAATAGTACGTACCTTGTCCTCAAAGTTTAGGTCCCAGTACTTGTGCTGCGAAATTGTGTTGAAAGATGTCAAGGTAAGGTAATGGCCAGGGTTGATTGACTGAACACCCTGGAACAGTGTCCGGCGATCGCATAGCCACCCCACGTCTTTGATGCTCTGGACATCCCACTCAGCTTGCCAGCCGAACGGGAGGAATGCCTTGATTTCGGAAGCAATCTTTACAGCGATGAATTAATGGGCTTTCATATTGGCAAGTATAGACTTGACTTACAAGCAAATTCCCCTCGTGAACAGTGTAGTAGAGGGGCTTGATAGCATAACGATCGCAAGCAGCGATGAAGAGCTGAGTTTTGGAGTCATACAGACACAATGAGAATTCTCCGCGCAAATGGGATAGGAATGAGAGACCAAATTCTTTGTATAGGAATATTGCGATCTCCGAATCACATTTGCTGCGGAACTGATAACCTTTAGCGATCAATGATTGTCTGATCTCGGAGTATCCGTAGAGTTCGCCGTTGACTACAGCATGCACGTCGCCTTCGGTATCATGGAAGGGCTGTTCAGCCTCAGGGTTTAGGTCGACAATCGCAAGACGGTTGTGTCCAAGAGCTGTATGCATAGGCAAGAATAATTAGGACACGATTTGCGGAAAGGCAATTGAATGGTTACACACCAACTCGCCCATTCTCGCTTATCCACTGCCCATTGGAGTCGGGTCCTCGGTGTTTGATCGTGTCTAAACTCTCGTCAAGTGACCTGCTCAAGGAAGCACGACCTCCGCACAATGGAAGATGGCCACGAAGAGTGACGGCACAACTAATGCCACACATCGTTCAGAAACGCGACGAACAGAGCAATTGGGTAGAAGAAGATGCACATTCTGCTGTGCTCGACGAGTAAATGCCGCTCTGGTATCGTGGCTTTAGTAGCTCGCAGGACATCGACAACAACTATCGTCATCAATGTGTTCCATCGTCGATCTCGATAAGCTCTGGGTTAGTGTTCTTGCTAAGCTCTAGCGCCATCCCGAAAACAGCAGCCATCGTGAGAAGTGGCAGCCAGAGAGAACATCAATTTTCCCAATATCATTTTGCACTTACTGCAGGCTGGTGCCGCAATCTTTCTCTTTCTCCGGCATGTTGAACATTCACCGGAAACCACAGGGACTTCTCTTCGCACTGAGCGCAGGTGTCTTTGTGCAAGTTAAATCCAACAGTGCTGTAGTTGCTCTCACACGTCATACAGCTAGATAAAGACATTGGGACCGAACAAAGCTGCATACTGCGATAAGAAGCCGTCACATCTGTACTACGGAACGATGCCAATTGGTCTAGCCATTCCGAAGTGCATGACAATACCGCCAATTCCGAGATTCTGGCTTTTGCAATGAACGTCCACTCCGAAAGAGCAGACAATGAGTACTTTCATACGAATCAGCCGCCTACACGCATAAACGAGAGGTAGGTGCTCGTGCATCTTGCAAGAAATGATTATGGTCAGATGCATTGACAAAGGAGGGCGACTGTCCTGCAGGCTGTGGATATGGTACTGTCAAATTCCTCTTCGACTGTCGACAACGCAACATCTTTATCAATGAGCAGTCGAACAACGTCGGCCTGGATACTAGCGACAGCCTGTCTCTCAAACCCACTATTCATTGTCCAGAGTTTAAGGCATGATGTTCAACGGGCAGAGCGATTTTCCCTGCGCTGACATGATCCGGAATAAAAATCTCTCGTCCATTCAGTCTGCGACACTATCACTTTTGCTCTACCGATATACAGGACGCAAGATGCCATCAGCCAGGCTACGCTAGTAATTGAACAATCCTCGAGGTTGAGGGTGAGTAAGGGACTACGCAGAGTGCCAGCTCTGATTCGCACGGGGTCCCAACTCACACAAACGGTCGCTTGAGGATCTCCTATTCGATCATTACGACAGAGTCCTCGTCCGTATATCTAAGATCGTGCTGTTCTGCAGATCTGAGATGATCACTCAAACACTCAGCGGCAAGCAGGTGCTGGGGTCAACACAATGATGACCAAGGATCTCGCAAGCCATCCTCCCACTCGATTTCCTCCTGCTCCTGGTCTATTCTGAAATGCCTTCAGTGTGCCACAAATCTGGCCAGGTGGGTTGCACAGAATGTTGGCCAGCGTCCAGAGGCGAAGCCTCGTCGTACAATGAATATTAGTCTAATGAGAAGGAGCGCACTGCCAGAAAAGACACCATCGTCGACGTTCCGAAGCGACTCCATCAGTTGCTAGTCTAGTCTCTCGGTCCACGAAGCGGCGAGAAATGCTCAACGACCCGCCAAGTCTGTTACTCAGCCGAGCATGTGAGCGGGTGTTGGCAGGACACACTGAGTGGAACCCAGCAGCTGCTTGCCTCAGATTCTGTGGGGACTCGAAGACGATCAGCTGGGACAAGTTATGCTTAATTAGTAAGGATCAACTATGTCGTCCATATGGCGGGAAGACCGATGGCACAAATCTTGTGGGTGGGTTCTGGGCGGATCAGACCAGCACATGAGACGTCTCGCCCGCGGGGTATGCGACTTGAACGGGCAGCATGCCAACGAATCTGCAGTGCTTCGCTTCGCTTCGCTTCGCCTTTTGGCTGAATTTTCTGCGGCACCGCGTATAGACACGGAGTCTGGTTTCCTTCGATCGATCGCGACATTGGCGGGCGGGCGTTGTGTCGATCTAGACTGTTCGTGCCAAGCCGGTGTCTGAAATCTGCGAATTCCCACACACGAAGTGGGAAACTGACCCGTGTCGGCAATGGAACAACGATAATGCGTGTGGAGAAACCGAGGAATGAACCAACAATCGAACGACGCCTGCTGCTAAAGTGCGCCAAATGATCCTGCTCATCAGGTGTTGGCTGCAGGTTTTTCGCGACCAGATGTTCGCGAGGACAATCTGGACGTCTTTCGTTGGTGTTCCCGAGAATTGCAAGCCACATTGACGCCCACTTCCGGCTGAGTACTCAGCCCCTTTCCATCTCGATTTCCAGGGTCGCACGGCCGGGGAGAAGTCACTTCACCGGTAACCTGCCGTATGCGCTCGATGCTGATTCAGGCATCCAGCGACACACGGATCACTTTGCCGCCCCTCTCGGCGGAGTCGTGGTTTCATCAACTTGACCGCTTCCTGAATCAGCCTGTACGAGGTTCTGAGACTGGCATCAACATTAACGCTGGTACTGCACTTGCCCGCGGACATGCATCTCGAATGTAGGCGAAGGATGGCTCAGCTGCGCATCAAATGTCATTGCAACAGGATTCGAGAAACGCCTCCGGATGATTCGAGCCGGGTCGCCTACCCAAGCTCGCGTGCTCTCGCAAAAAAGCACGTGCCGTGTTGCCATTTATGTGGCGCTGCGTGTCATTAGTGTGTGTAATTAGCACATACCAGAAGGCTTCTTATGCAGGGAACCGCCGAACCAGAGCTATGAAAGCCTTGGGCTGAGCTATTGCGGTCCCTGGCGCCTGTCAAAGTACCTCAAACATGGCCAAATTTGCGCGCCAGAAGGCTGCTTTTATGTGGAGGTCTCCTAGCTGTGATTGGCTTGCCCGTGAACGTTCCCCTTTCCGTGCGGCTGTACGAGGGCCTGCGCCGCTTCATCTTCTGTCCATTGGCCCTGCCAGTAGCCCCCGTTTTGAGCGCAGGACCGTTGCTGCCGTGGCTTAGCGTAGGAGTAGCTGGTCGGCTGCCTTGGACTCGGTACCGCCCAGGGTGTGGGTTGGGTCATCTCTTTTATATGTGCACGCGACACCCGCGCTCGCGCATCATCTCGTCCTCAATGGCGCCCTGGTGTGTCTCCACGGCAGTCCCTTCGATCTCGCAGTGAATTCGTCTTTGCCAGCGGCCGTCCCTCCCTAGTTCAGCAGTCCTTTCCTTTCACCCGTTTCCTTCTGGTTCGCATTCTGACGACTTACGATAATTACGGCCTATACCCAGCGCTGCTATGCAGCTCAACTACCTTGCGCCTTTCCAGGCGATCTCGAGAACCAAGACCCAATTCGCCCTCTTCTTTGTCGCCTTCTTCGTCGCTAAGCTTTTGCATCTTGGGAGTCATTTTAAATCTCTGCCTATTATTCTTTACCTTTTGTATACTCCAACATTCCTTCTTCCAGATGTCCTGCTTCTTCTCGGTAGCAAAGTGCTTGTCTACCGGCTCAATGGCGGGCAATCCTCCACCACCAGGAAGGTGATCGGAGGACTTCTTGCGTGAGTATTTCTTGTCCACATTGCGCCCAGTGTGGTCACCTGACTTGTTCTTAGTATCATTACGACTGGGTGCTCTGCTGCCCAGATATCATTCTTCGTTGAAACTGGTGGAGAGATCCAATGGATGGCAGCTAGTCGAGTGCTTGGTGGCACTGGAGGTCTGGGTTTGCTGCTTTCAGGCCTACCATCTGTAATCGCTGCCATTGCAATACTTTATGCAATCGCCCTCGTGATATCACCAAGATTCTACGATGCTGTCGACTATATGCAGGCACGCACAAGCTGGGCCTTCCGCCAGAGCTTCTTGATTCTTGTCAAAAGGCAAAAGATTACGGAAGAATACGACCTCTTGATTTCCGTACAAGATGATCAATCGGACACTTCGACCACCGATGAGCAATACGAGGAAAAGTCAGCACCTATTAAGCGATTCTCCAACACCGTCACCGCGCTGGCAATAGCAGTCGCAACGATCGCAGCTTCCACCACCGTCGTCATCCTCCAGATCGTTCGACCTACTAGGCCACCATTTGCGCATATGTCAGGATCAATTCCAATCACCATCATCGAGGCTGCCTGGTTTTCACCCATCAACTCCGAATTCTGCCTCCCTCATCCCGTCGAGGTTGTTCTCTTCCCGTTCGATCGATTCACCAAGTTTTTCGACGCGCCTCAGACACTGGACTGGAGACCCCATGCAGATATCTGCGGCAAGCAGAACGGTCCTCGACCTCCTCCATGGGTAGAATTTCCAGGACAGGAAGGTCGCAATGATAGGCATGGTCCTGGGAGACACGGCCATCCCGGACCAGATGGACATGGCCGACCACCTGCTCCACCCCATGGACCCCCACATGGACCTCCTCATGGACCTCCTCATGGACGTCCCCATGGACCGCCACCACCACATCATGGAGGACCACCTCCACCACCTCACCACGGGCCACCTCCTCCTCCTCCTCCTCCACCACCACCACCACCACCACGTGATGCGGAAGACGACAATTTCGCACATGAGCATCCCCCTCATACACACGGAGGAGGATCTTTTGGAGGAGATAACTGCGAACCTTTGAAGCTCTCCAACCTCGATGCGAACATTCTAGACCCCCTAGCAGCACAGCTGAAAACCAAGAAACCCAAAATCAAGCACGTCCTTCTTCTGACTATGGAGAGCACTCGCAAGGATGTATTTCCCCTTACCAAGGGTGGCCACGTTTACGACACCATTCTGTCTTCATACGGGTCCGCGAATGCTACAGAAGAAGTTGATACCAAGCTCCGAGGGTTCACCGATACCGCAGCTTTCTTAAGCGGAACACCGAGCGGATTTGGCACGATCGACAGGGAGGCGGATCAGAGTTGGAAATCTGCTTTTAAGGATGGCATGGGCGCCATCAACATCAATGGCGCTGTGTCCCAAGCCGCGTACACCTTGAAGAGTCTTCTAAGCAGTAACTGTGGTGTGGAGCCATTAGCGGTTGATTTTGCAGAAGAAACCAAGGGCACCATATACCAGCATTGCCTGGCACACATTTTCAAGAAGATGAGCTCGAAATTGGCCCACGAAAAATCCGACCCAAAGAATGATGCAAAAGAACACTTGCAACTGCCATGGAAGTCAAGAATGATACAGGCGGTTACGGATCAGTACGACTCGCAAGATGTGCTCGATAAACAGATGGGATTCGATCGCGTGATTGCAGAGAGCACTATCTCTGATACGAAGTCGAAGCATTACCCTCCGCAGCATGGCTTCATCAACTACTTCGGCTATGCGGAAACAGAAACCTTTGAATATCTTCGCGACCTCTTTGTCGACGCAGAGAAGAACCAGGAACGGCTCTTTGTCTCGCATCTCACAAGCACACCGCATCATCCATTCAAGACACCAAAAGACTGGGAAGAAGTCGCGTACATGAGCAAGCAGCACTGGCGACCGGCGGATCCCTTTGACGATTACATGAACACGATCCAATTTCAGGATCAGTGGATTTCACAAATATTCCAGATGCTCCACGACGTCGGTGCTCTCGACGAGACTTTAGTAGTGATGACCGGAGACCACGGTCTCGCATTCACCTCGCTCGACCAGTCGCAATCCGCCGTCAACAACGGGCACGTATCAAACTTCAACATCCCCATCCTCTTCGTCCATCCCGATCTCCCCCGAATCCAACTAAACGCATCCATTACCCCGACGTCGATTCTCCCTACCGTCCTCGACCTCCTGCTCGAAACCGACTCGCTTCCCGGACCAGCTGAGAAGGTCGCGCGCGACATTCTACCGAGTTACCAAGGCCACTCGCTGATTCGCGACCTCGATTTCCGCGTCGCAACCGCTGACGGCGCATCCGCCAAAGCTTTCTTCCGGCCCTTCCACTTCTCCGCTATCAACCCGGGCGGCTCGCTCCTCGCCATCTCCGACGCATCGACATCATACCGTCTTGTCTTGCCACTATGTTCCACGATCCCGCTCCGATTCACCGATCTCTCGTCCGACCCGCATGAATGGGATCCTACCACCGCGTGGACAATGGACGAGCTTCGCGCACAGATTAAAGTCAAGTACGGCGCGAGGGCGGGCGAGTGGGCTGTGTTGGCTGGAGAGATGGGGCGATGGTGGGTGTGGGACCAGAGAGAGCGGTGGGGATATTGGGGTGAGGCAAGGGAGACGAGTAGAGGTGGTGCGGAAGTTGGAGGAGATAGGGGAGGGATGAGGAAACATCATTGGTGGGAGACGAAATAGAGAGGATAAATATGGGGGCGTCATCATAGCATAGCATAAAATCTTGTTGTTTAGCGATTTCATAAAGAATATATATAATCAGATTTGTTCAAAGTTGGAGAGTTGGGAAGGGGATGATGTGAGAGTTCAAAACGTGAGACTTAGTCCCAGGGGTGCTGGGGGTGCTGACAGCTTGAGTTTAGGATCAGGAAGTATTGAAATCCCATCATATTTCCAATCACAATGACGATTATCACAGCATTCCACCAGGCCTTGCACGGGACGTTGTATCTGACAAGTCATCGTATCTCACAAGCTCACATCTCCATTCATACACATCACCACCGCTCCAGACTATATACCTCGTCCCCATCATCTCCACAACCTACTGCCCAAACTGCCACCAATCAAAATTAAACAAACTCCCACTTCCCCCCGTAAACTTAAAGAACAAATCCTGCGTCCCAGTCGCCCCACTGACCGGACACTCGACCGTGGCCCACGTCGTCCAACTCCCCGTGACCGCAACCGTACACGTCGCAACCAACGTGCCTGATGTACCTCCCAGCCTCGCCTCAATCTTACCTCCACTGCCCGCGCTCGCGACGCGGACCTTGAGAGTTTTCGCGCCCGTGCCGAACGCCACGCCCTTGACTTTAATGTAGTCGCCATTATCGACATACGAGACCGCCATTCCGCCCTCTGAGCTGGTTTCGGTCTTGAGGCCAGCCGAGAATGCAATCGTCTCCGCTTCCTGTCGCACATATGGATTGAGGGTGCCAATCATCGGCGGGCCGGACGTGGACATGGTGAGTGTGGGGATCGTGCCGTCGGAATTATACGTGAATTTCTCTACTGAGACGGAGCGCGTGTATCCCGAGCCACCGGGCAATGCGCCGTTGTGGTAGAAGAAGTAGCTTCCGCCCTGGAAGTCGATGATGGCGGGGTGGTTCGTGAACGACTTTCCTGCTGCGGCCATTACGAGGCCGCGGTATGTCCATGGCCCGGTTATCGAGGGGCCCGTCGAGTACCGTATGTCTTCGGAGCAGCAGTTGGCCGCGTAGATGAGGTACCAGAGGTTGTTGCGCTTGTAGATCCACGGCCCTTCTTCGTAGGCTGTGGCGCGCGAGTTTGTGCCGCTGCGACGGGACCCGAAGCCTTGGGTTGTGAGCTGCACACCTACTGTTCCGCCGGAGATGCTGATCATGTCGGAGTTGAGTTTGGCGTACCAGAGCCCGGGGTTGCCCCAGTAGAGATATGCCTGCCCGTTGTCGTCAATGTAGACTGTGGGATCAATCTCGTTGTTCTCGACTAAAGGCTTGCCCAATGCATCTTTGTAGGGGCCATCAATCTTGTCAGACACGGCTACACCGATGGCCATGCTCCCACTTTTCTTCTGCACAGGAACGTAGTAATAGAACTTGTTATTCCGTGGAATGACCTGTCCTGCCCACGCGCGCTCAGAGGCCCACGAGAAAGTAGCGAGGTTCATCATCACGCCGTGGTCTCGCCAGTTGGCCATGTCGGAGGACGAGAAGAGGCGCCAGTCGCGCATATCGAAGTTTGTGCTGCCATCTTCGTCGTGGCCGGTGAAGAGGTAGACGGTGTTGTTCAAGACCAAAGGTGCTGGATCGGCTGTATAGATTGTCTGGACGAGGGGGTTGTCTGCGTGGACTGTGGGAGTGTTTGCGAAGAAGAGTAGTGCTGGAAGGACACTCAAGAGGCTCTTGAGCACGGACTTGGAGAAGGCCATGATGAAGGAGACAAGGTATGTGCACAGCAGGCTATCTACTTCCTCACTTCGTCGACACTGCTCTTGCTCCCTCATGCACACCTATATAGTCTGTCATAGTCCTATATTCTCATTCTCGGAATTTTATTCCAGCGTCGTGCCACCAGGAGTCCAAGGCTGTATAAATCGTATCGGGCCTAAACAGCTTCCCTGCTGTTTCATTAGCTTGCCATTGGTTCATCTACCCGGTGGTATTTTGCAACCCATCACGAAATGCAGACGGTGGACAGTTCGCGTGCGGGGAATGTCAGGTACCAGCAGCGTATATTTCCCGCCCTGGAAGTGGTTCCGATATCCAATATCTGGTCAGGCAAGGCAGGCGCTGCGATCGTGGGGAATTTTCCGAGTTGTGGAGATCTGCAACGCTTTTGGGGGGTTGAATATAGGTGTTCAAGTCTTGCACTTGTTTAATTCGATGATGCAGCTGCGTTGTTCTGTGAATTCGTCCTATTTGGTCAAAGTCTTTTAGTCCATTATCTATCCAATTTCTGCAGTACGTACATGGACGACTACGCGCCCAGAAATTCCCACAACCCATTTCCCTCGACAAAGTCTCCCCAAATCACATTCACAAGCCACACGTCCTGCCTCGTGCTTCCCAACATCTTGCAAGTCGCACTCTTTGGCGGATAAATGCGTTGCCACTCTTTCCAAATACTGAACGCCTCTTCAAGCCAACTCCTGAAGCTGACAGCCTCAATGATAGTTGGGGTGACAATTTCCTTGCCGGCAAACGTGCCCCAGGTGACTGGGTTGACCGACTCTTCGTTGCTTGCTTCGAAGTCTCCTTGCGCGTTGCCAGCGAAGTACGTGACCTGATCATGCGCATCGAGCCTTTCCTTGAGTTTATGGAATTGTGCTGCGGGAATGAAGAACTCGACGAAAGGTTTCTGGAAGACGTAGCCATTCTTTGGACCCCAGCCAAACACGGGATCCGTCGACCGCACGCCGTTGACAGAAGGTTGGGACGCCACTGTCCACCACCCCTTCGCGTTCAGAGCAAGTAGTTGCTTGGCAATTGTGCTCGTCTCAGGCGAGAGACCCTGCTCAGACCACGGTAACGCGCCCAGCTCGCCCTCAATGTGTCGTCGAAATAGGGTTGAGATGTCGCTTGTATCGACTGGGTGACCCCATAACTTCAGCGCTTGTGGCGTCGAGACATGCAGAGTCGGTCCGTAGCCATCGATCTCACCGAAGGCAGGCGATCGTGCGTCACCCCAGCGGCCGTTAGGGAAGTCGTCCCATGTGGCTTCGCGACCCATTGAGCCCTCGCCTTCCGAGATGGCTAGTGTGTTTGCGCGCGTGTTGATGGGGCCGCGAGGTATACCGGCTTCCTCTTCAGTAGCCTCCCATGAGTGGTTGCTCTTCGATGCCGAGGGATGTGATATTATCACCCTGTTACGGGTTCCAGAATTCATTGAGGAGAGACGACTGCGTGGTTTGAGGCTGGCACCATTCGTTGGGGGCTCGAGGTTGATGGCAGGAGTGGTCTCAACGATGACAGTATCGTCCTCAACTCCGAGATCTTCCCGTGGAATCAGATCGCAATCCTCCAAGATATGTGACACCGCCTTCTCCAGGTTCAGCGTGTAGAAATGGAAGCCTCTCTTGCCAGGTCCGGGCCGCGCTTTGATGTGCTCCACCATCTCATCCAAGACCTTGACTCCTACCTGCTTGACGAGCTCATCATCGCTTTTTACGGCATCCAAGCGCGCCAGCATGTTCGAAGGGAGGTTCGCGTGTGAGAGCTTCGTCGTTCGTAAGAGGATCTTGTAAGACTGAATCGGCATCAATCCGGGTATGATGGGTATCGTCTTGAACGCGCCACTCTCATGCTCGCGCAGCATCGTCTCGAACTTGTCGTACGCCTCGACATCGAAGAACAGCTGCGTCATGAGGAAGTCGGCACCCGCCTGCGTTTTCTCCACGAGCGATGGGAGATCGTATTTCGGATCCTGGTGTTCTGGATGGCTCTCATCCGAATGGCCCTCCGGATACGCCGCGACACCAATGCAGAAGTAGTCTCCATATTCTTTCCTGATATATCTGACCAGGTCCACCGCCCACGTGAAGTCTTTATTCGAATCCTGATCAGGTGTCTGTCCCTCGTCCCTGTATTCCTCGCTCCTGGGCGCGTCGCCACGCAGGGCCAGGATATTCCGGATTCCCAAGACCTTCGCCTGCTCAAGCGCCTCGTCGATGAGCGCGCGGTTCATGTTCGTGCACGTCAAGTGCAGACATGTCGTGAGGCCCAATTGGCGCTGACATATTTCCGCGAGTTCGAGAGACTTGGTCGCCGTGGAGCCGCCTGCACCCCAAGTCACAGTCACAAACAGCGGCCGCAGCGCCTGGGACATGCGCTCGAGTCGGGTCGTGAGATTGGCGAATCCCTATCCCATTATCAGCTACCATATCTAATGATGCAAGCATGCAGTGGGGCAGCGCACGCACCATGGCCGTCTTGGGCGGGAAGAACTCGAGGGAGAAGTAATTGGCGCCATCAGGCAGGGCATTGATCTTATCCGTGATCCGCTCCATGGTGAGGTGAATGGTGGTGGCCAGCAGAGAGTGGCGGAAGAGTCATGGCGCGGTGGGTGTGGGAAAAGTTACAGAAAGTTGAAAGCGCTGTGGAGAGAAAGTTCGGGTGGGGCAGGGTCGATCGCCCGGGATCTGGAGGCTCCATTCAGCTCGAGGGACCACATGCTCGGGAGTTGGATACTAAAGGATGATGGACCACGAGACATGATTATGACATCTTCTTTTTCATCGAGCATCTTTTCGAAGCTGGAACGATAATACTACCATGTGTTTCATGTAATTCGAGGCGGCGACACCTTTTGGCTTGCGTCATATGTCGTTCAAAAGAGTACGAGAGTAAACATGTCAGATTCAGATGACAGGTCCGCACATGAAAATAGACTTCCTTAATGTCCTACGAGAGACAGCTTATAGCAAGTCCATATCCCTTTTGCTGATCGTCTAACACAGTTGATCCATCCCTTACAAGCGCATACCGGGCGGGGTTCCGACGCAATGGATTCTAGCCTGCATAAGTCGTACAACTCAAATGCACTGCGAGGGAAGGCCTCCTCCTCTTGTCAGACTGAGCAGGCAGGCTGCTAGGAAACTTCGAACATATAGCCTTGTAAGACCATAACCCCCCAGTTACCCAACTTGATCTGAGATGTACTCACTCCACC
>AJMS01010290.1:0-18418 GCA_000263175.2 Phaeosphaeriaceae sp. UM 1110
CGGAAGGTCCGAGACATGGTCGCGTGGGCTGTGAGCCAGCTCGGCACAACGACGTTGCGGCAGCGAGACGATGTTGCGTTCAAAGTGTGCGCAACCTTGGAGCAAACCGTAGGAACCTCGGAGCTGGTGCACGCTCTTGTATGTGGTCACAGCAGCTGCCACATGAAGTGGCCAGCATGGTCTAAAGAACCGCTGGATAGCCATGACAAACTGGTCGCTATGGCAGCGGTTGGATGTTACGACAACGCCACAGAGCTACTCGCAGCCTTCTCCAACCCAGCGCCGCAATCGCTACCCATTCGATCCTGGCTCAATTTTGCGCCGTTCCTAATCGCCTTCAAGACCGATAACGACCTTCTCTTCGACGTCTCACTGCAGTATCTTGCCGATCTGGCATCTCAGGTTGGGAGCGAAAATGCTACATTGAGCAGACTGACATCGGGATACGGAGCGCCCTTCAGTATGGACCTAGCAGTCTCTGACGCCATAAAGTACTCCAACGTCGATGGACTTCGAGCCCTTCTGGATTTCTATCGAAAGCATATTCCGCCGCCTAAGCGATATGTGTATGCCGCGTGGGTCGAGACCGCAATCCATTACAAAGCTGGCACCGAGGCTAAACGATGCCTACTCCTACTCCTGGACTACAAGCCATATGGGAAATCGTTTGTGGACAAGCATATCATCAGCACCGCTTGCGATTATGGATCTGCTGCCATGATTCAAGAGGTTCTGAAACATGCCAACAAGAACATCAACTCTGGAACTATTCTCACTTTACCCATCTTCATCGCCGTGCGATCAGGTCGTCCAGCCGCCATTAACGGAGTCATCGACGCAGGAGCCGACCCTAAGGTTCTCGCAGACTCTAACATGCCGTCTGTGAAGAAGAAACGTCTTACTCCCCTCGAGTTGGCCATGCACAGGAACTCCCCAGGTATGATGGAGGCCTTACTTCAGCGTGGCGGTGGCCCAATTCCCCACATCAGTGAGTGGACCACTCATAGGCGAACATACAACTTCCTTCGCTCCAAGGTCTTCCAAGAGTCCAATGTTTGGGTACCCAGGCTGAGGGAGTTCAAGTGGCTCACGGAGGAGCAGCGCAAGGCGATCAAACATTGAGGAACATCGGGCTCTAGGCAAGTGTGGAGGTCTGGATGGGTTGTTGGAGATGTGAGGATCACCTCAGCAGGTTGACAGTCGATTCATACAACTCGGATCTCACCACGACGTACAACGCGTATCATGGACGGCTGGAAGCCTTATACAAATGCGCTATCGAGTAGACACAGATGACACAAAGGAAATATCAAATACAATACATCGAGTTAAGCTGATACATGCGTTGTCGATGGTGATTGCACTAAAGCTCAACACGCTAAGCGTACTTACGAGATCAGCATGGCCCAGAAAGAGACTGAAACTAGTTCAGGCGCATGGCCAAGGGAAAGCGCGAAAAGATTGTTTGTCGGTATTCTTAAGTTTCGATGAGCGAGTAACGATACAGAGTCAGCCCATAGGACTTTCTAGATATATCGTGACTCGGTGATGTTCTGGCGTTGTTTTCAGTTGTCTACTCGATGAGCCCGGAAACATTCGGGCGATATCAAAACGCATGCATCATGAAACGCGCCTAGGATGCTTGCTGTCACGTAACTTTCTTGTCTTGTCTAACTTTGCAACTTGGAGTGATCACTTGCCCTTCTGAAATATTTCGGCGAGTCCATGCGCAGAAAACACATATGAGAGCCGCACATACCGACTTATCAAATGCTCAACTGTAAAACTTCTACGACTCGTTACTTCAAATTTAAGTCGCTCAGCGACATTTGAAAAATGATGTCAAGGCCAATTTTCAAGGTCAATCTGGAGTGAGAGACTTGTAGCATCCCATCGTTTGCATTGTGAGATAAGGCAATGTGATCTTGTTCTCAGCGGCACGACGAGCAGGTTGGTCATCTTCTACAATGGCATCGATATTTACGTCAGAATTTCCAATCACAAGATCTAGCAGATTTTAGCCAACATTACACGAAAGGTACTGGGTAATTGAGAGATTTTCAAAGTTCTATTCTTTACCTATCAGACAGCAAACAAGTGGAACTAGGCAATTATGGTCCTGCGCGGTTTGCAGTAGTCATAAAGACTCTACAGAAGGGAGAACCGAAAAAGACCGCGAGAGACAGACGTCAGACTGCAAGAGACTGAGAAACTCCGCGCGAGAGGAGGGCAGAAGTCGGCAGCGAACCGCCTACTTCTTTCCCGCCGCAACAGGAACACGCTTGCCAAAGGTGTTGTACATATACTTGGCCTCAAGGGCCGTATATTTAGCATCCGCATGACGCATTTTCTCGCGAACAGACTCGCCAGCAGCAGCATAGGCCTTGGCCTCAACAGCCCGCTTGGCATCGCGCTGCTTGTTGTACTGCTCGCGCGCAGCCTTGGCCTGACGGCGCTCCTCGCGGACGAGATACGCCTTGTGAGATTCCTCGGCAGCCTTCTCGGCCTCCTTCCACTTTGCAAGAAGGGCGTTGACAGCGTCGCCGAAGCGCGTGTTGATGCTGAGATATTGCTTGAAAACCTCGTCGTCGGGAAGCGAGTCGTTGCAGAAACGCTTGGCCATGTTGAAGGCGACACGGTCGACGAGCTTGTCGGCAAGCGGAGTCTTGACGTTGCAGAGGGCGGTGATGTCGGCGGCGGAGACAAGGTCCTTGCCAAAGTGGTGCCAGTGTGCAGTGAACATGCGCTGGGTGTAGGCTGTTAGGCCAAGCACCTCGGCGACAGAGGCAATGTGGATGTCTTTGACGATGTTTCCAGTGGACTCCATAAGTGTGACGTCGACCGAAGGGTTGATAAACGCGGAGAGGCGGTTGACGAGCTCCTTGACAGCAGCGTCAGGGGTGTATGCAGGAAGCTGGACACGGTTGCTACCGCCAACCTTGGCCACTACATCCGTCTTATTGGACAAGGCGAAGTAAAGGTCGAGGGGCATGGAGGCGACTTGAACCTGCGAGCCGTTGACGAGCTCGAGGACTTCGCCCTTGGCGAGAAGAGCACGCTTCTTGCGACCAAGGGCGCGGAAGCGATTGAGACCACCAACGGACTCGTTGTCGGACTTAGTGAAGGGACGGCCATTGCGGGTACGGCTGCCGATGACAACGTTGGCTTCGTTGTCGAAGGAAGACATTGTTGTGGTGGTAGGTTGAGTTATGAGTTCGATGGTTCGATTGCTTGATTTGTTACTCGCGAAAGCTGTTTCGTGTAGTGTCGAAGTGGTTGCAGTTGAATTTGATGATAGGAATGACTTGGGGAGAAACCTAGGAAAGTTTATGTAGATGATGAGGAGGGTTCAGTGCATCCCTAACAATGTGCATCGTGAAACAGAATTACCCCAAGCGTGTGATATAATGTTCAAAGAATCTCTCTATAATTTCACTGTGAGGGAGATCAAGGGCTCGGCCCTTTTAATGTTTAGTCACAACGTGCACTGAGCTCAGTATCTGATCACAGTGTTGAAACAGCCACACCTATGGCTCAAGCTTTTGCCAAAGATAACAACGTTTTGAAACAACACGATTGCCAAAGCCATCATCACAGTGTTTCTCGCTTTGGGACTTGCACTATTGCAATAAGCTTTGTGTGATGGAGCGACATTAGAAGATTGTTCTTGATGCTGTTGTACTTGCACTTAAACTTCTGGTACAATCTACAGTCAGGAAAATCAAGTAAGGCAATCTTCTGATCCTCGAAAGAATTTGCGAAACGGTGGCGAAATTAGTCAAGTCACAAGTCTTGGTCAACGGAGAGCTGGTCAACGGAGAGCAATGGCCGTTTGAAGTATTTTTGTCGTTCATTGTTCTATTGGTGACGTATTGCATACCGCCGAGTCACTTTCTAAAAGAATATCAAAACCATCGCTGGTCGCTAGAGCCGCCAGCAACCCGTGGCATCTCTAAAAATCTCATCCAAGTGCTCATATCCTATCTCAAGCCAAAGTATCCCTCACACTTCCCCCTTCGTCGCTCGCAGACTCCCTACCCATCGAACTCCTTGAACGCCGCAGTTGCCTCTCCCTTCCTGCTCTCCCATACAGCGGCGAGATCGTCGGCTTCCATACCGGGGAATACACCTGTCGCAGCTATGAAATCCATTCCCTTCTTGCGCTTGATCTTCCACATGGCAAGGAGAGCCAGGCTCCTCTTGTTCCATTTGAAACCCATCTCCAGAACGATGTCAGAGATGCTACCAGGAGCTGCAGCTGGAGCTGGGGCTGAACGACGTGAATCGGTACGAGCGGCAGCTGGGGCAGGACGTCGTGAGTTGGTACCAGCCGTAGGATGTCGTGAGTTGTTGCTAGCAGCAGTAGGGGCAGGGACGACGACGGGGGCGGGATTGTTATGATAGCCGTGCTGAGGTGCCGCTGGTGTGTTGTTTGCCATCTGTGTACTGATTGTGCCCAGGGCATTATGACGAGCTTGAAGCGGTGCCATCATTCCGGTGTAAGCTGCGTTGAAGGCGTTGTACTGAGCTGGAGCTTGATGAAAAGAAAATGGGCCAGCAGAGAAGGCAGAGGGAGCTTGTGCCCCACTGGCTCCAGTTGCGAATGGAGGAGGTGGCGGAACCATGCCTGTGATGCAATGAATTAGCCTGGAAGAGTTCAATGTGCTTTGAGGTATATGACTTACTATGCGAAGGAGCTTGTGAAGCGATGGGCAGAGGTTGGGTAGCAACCGATGCCGGGTGATCTTCAAAATATGCGTCAGCTCGTTGATTGTCGATACTGTGTGACTTTTGAGCCTTACACTGAATGGGATTGTGTAGGCGAGGGGGATTTGGTGGGACGGGTGGGCCTAGAACGTGATTGATGAGCATCGGGCAGACAAAATATCTTCTGGATTGCTTACATGGGGCTGGTGTCTGAGGTCCTCCATGCCACTCCGCTGCCCAGGGACGATCGGGATTGTATGATAGAGTTGAAGTGTCAGTTGACGGAAAGCTCACTTATCACTTCGTCAGTATGGACGTAAATTAGCGAAGAAGATCTGGAAAAGTACCTCCAGCATGCAAACGTTCGAAGCTGGCGAGGTTTCGAGCGAAGGCAGCTTCAAAGTTCTCGGGGTAGTCGTATTGAAAGCTCAAGCTGCGCCTGTCGCCGCTCGACATTGTTGTAGATTTGTTCCAATACTGAATATCGGCAAAGTCTGTTCAACTGCAGTCGAAGAAGAACTTGTTGAACGACGAAGGCAATACTGCTGCGGCGGCGTGGCTTTATATACAAAGCAAGGCCAATCGAAAAGTCTCGGTGAACGAGCATATACGGTGAAGGCGGGACAATAGCAAACCGCTATTGTGCACATGGTGAACTCACCACGAGGGCACGTGGTGGTGAACTAGAACGTTGGAGAAGACTGGAGCGAGCTCTTTGTATTTCAAAGGTGACTATTGATTTGCTTGTACTATCATGCGCTCGAGACCTATGCTACTATCATGAAGGCCATCCCATATGTGACAGTTCCCTATGATCATGTTCCATTCCTGACATCGTTTTCTGAGCTCCCTCGACCCTGTCACATGACTTCCATGAGGATGAACGCCCGTTTCAATGTAACCTCCCTCATCTCCAGTGAGGTGTCTGTCCGCCACCATGTCGTTGCAGCATGTTCAACGTCATGTGTTGTCCGGCGGCAGGCTAATAGTAGTAGCTTGTGGCAGGTGACTGTAGAGGTGGCATCTGCTCGTGTGAACTCTTGTCCTCACTGAATGAATTGGGGCGCCACGATATGGCATCAGGAGTGTATCGTACCTGAACGACTTGCGGATCTACAAACGAATCATACGGTCAACATACGCTCAGGCCCAACACCGGCATCGAGAGTGTGCCTGCGCCGCTAAAGCTTGGTCTCGTACAAGACTCACCCAGAAGAGGCTGGAAAGCACCGTGGAAGATGTTGCGGAAGGCTTCCAGGTTCGCATACAAAGCTTGTGCGTCAACGCGATAACCCATTCGAGCCAGCGCAATGTGTAGGGCGAGGCCGCCGTTGACACCTTGCTGCAAGAAACTGTATGCTGCTTCAAGAGCGACTTTGAATTCAAGAGGATGCAAGCCAAAGCTGGATGCGAGCGTTCCGAGTGCGGCGTTACCGGTGGGACTACCGTCGGTGGCCATGCTTGACGTATTGCGGGATCGGTTCTGGAAGATTGAGCCTGTGAGTTATTTGCGGGATGTTGCATTTTAAGGTGTGGAAGGTGCGAGGTGTAAGTGAGAGTCACGTGCCAGATGTCATCGCGGTGGAAAGTGGAAGGATCATGGATGAAAGTGAAAGCTTGAAAACAGTAGTAAAGCTCGATTTACATTTTTACTACTGCGAGACGAAAGGTAGTTGTGAAATGAAGGTTATCTAACAAGAAGCGCCAGAAGGTACGTTCGAGCACTTGGAGCTCTTCTGTCCTCCAGTAACACTGTTGCCGGTCCAAGTCCAGTTCGAGCATGCGCCCTTAGCACAAAGAATGTAGACATTGGTGCCCTTGGAAGCGACTGTACCCTTGACATTCTGAATGGTCAGTCCAGTGATCGGGACACCAGCAGTAGGAGTGCCGGTCGGGCTGCCGTTCTCGTAGTCCTGCTCAATGACAATACCGTACTTGGCGATATTCTTGAGGGTGATGTCCTTGTAGGTGACGCCACTGACTGAGCCGGTGGCATCGTATACAGTCTTGATACGCACGCCGTTGTCGGAATCAGAGATGGAGGATGAAAGGATCTTGACGTTCTTGACGTCGTTGTCAGAACGGCCACCCACAGAGCCAATGCTGATGCCGTGGCCACCTGAGCAGGTGCCTCCGGTAAAGGTGATGTCGCTTCCGGAGTTCACAGCAAGGCAGTCGTCCTGGTTCTTGACATTGGCGTTTGAAATGGTGACGCCGGTGGAGCTGCCAACATCGAATGCATCAGTGTTATGTCCGCCGTTCTCGACGTCGCCAGCAGAGTTATCGATCGTGATGTGATCGAGCGTCAGGTCAGTGACAGTGTTGATACTGAAGCCTTGGACAGGTGTGTTCTTGACGTTCAAGTTGTTGATGTGGGACTGCTTCAGGGAATGTGCGTAGAAGAACTTTGGCTTATCCTTGCCGCTTGAACGAGGTCAGTAATGCGTCACCAGAAGCCATGAAAGAGATATACCCGTTACTGCCCTTGCCATCCCACCACTTTGCACCGTTGCCGTCGATGACATGACCAGAAGCACCGTTGACGGTGATATTGGTACCAGACACGGAGATGAGCGGGCCTTTCCAAGGAGTGTATCCGAAAGTGGTGGTTCCTTGGAAGGTGACCTTCATATGTTAGCTGCGTAATGTAAGGAAGACTGGGCAGTCCTTACCGTCGTGCCGTCCTTCAGTTTAGTCAGATCAAGAGTTGTTCCAGCTGGAACAGTCATGTCTTTGATGACGATAGCAGAGCAAGACGATTTGCCCTTGATAGCTGCTGCTGCGTCTGTGAAAGTGCAGCTCGCACGGCTCTCGAGAGCAGCGGGCGCAGCATAGGCTAGAGCACCAGCGCTCAGGAGAAGGGAAGAAATCTGGACAGCAACCATGTTGAAGTAGTATAAGAGAAGAGAATTGAATGGGATATTGCAATGAATGAACGACGATGGTAGTGAAGAGACTTGACAGCTACTATCCAAGCATACTTATAGATGAATTCAACGACTGATCCGTTGTACCCGGGGTGTTTCCAGTTTCCCGGTCCTGCATATTTCTTCCGAAGCTTGTCGTTCTGGGCAAAGCTTGGGTTTTGACAGATTAAAGGCCGTTGTGGAGGTCGTCTCGTGGATGCGGATAGTGCCGTCTCATGAGCTGACGCTGCAACGATTCATGCGCTCCCTTAACGAACCCTTTGCTCCCCCAACCTGAATTCCATTGGGCCGGCGCAAGTGACAGACACCCTTTTAAACCGCTCGTTTCAAGAATCGATGTTCAACACCCATCCTGTGCTCCTCCAAGAGCCAGAGCGAAGCTTTCCCTCGGAAGTTCTTGTGCCGCTTAGACATTGCGCGAACAGGCGCACCCTTGCAATGTGTCTAATTACGGGAAGTGCCTGGTGAAACAAACACGTATGCAGCGCCACACCTCCATCTGTTTGGTGGATCGATCGTGGCTTCAAAGCAAACATAGGGCCGGAAAGGGACCTCCATGGAGATGGTGGGACGTTTCTCATTGATGGAATGTCGCGTTCGAGATGAGGGGTGGAGCTGGACCGGCACGATGGTGGCCGAGAACGACATCACGAGCCACGTGCGACTAACACTGTTTGGCGTTAGTGCCTGTGTGCACAGAAGACGACGAACCATCCCGACTCACCATCGAATGTTCCATTCCAATCGAGAACCACAACCAGGTCACAGTCCAAGTGAAGTCAATGAGAGAATGTATTTTCATCGTGTGGCACACGCAATCCATAATCCCAATGGCTCCCGGCAAATTTCGATGCTCAATTGCACGATGCAAAATAGTAGCATCTTGTATGGATCATCCATTATGCACACACACCAGACGACGGACACATATCTCCGACGAAATGGAAGACCTCGATTGTCACCCTGGACCAGGCCAGCTCCAAGAAACCTAGTTCTACTGAGCATGTCCTCCAGGCCTAGCATTACACAATTGTGACCACATAATCCTGCTGAAAGCCCTGCTTGCCGTCCTGGTCTCACCACTACCTTCGCTGTCAGCATCGTTCTCGACATGTTGACGGATTTGACGAGGCTGTGTAGGTACATTTTTCAGGGCCTCTTCGCCATGAAAATTAGGCGTCTTGCATGCAATGCGGCTGTAGCTGAACCTGCTACCCTCCTGCCAGGTGCAAGTCTTGCTGGCTTGCCCCGTGCGCCAAGTGATAGTGACCTCTGTTGCCGCCACCGCAGTGCTCCATCACCATCACTGACTTGGAGCGGTTATCCTCCCCCACGACAGTTTCTCAGGATGGCGTAAGTGTTTCTGGACTTGAAGGGGCGATCGCACCACATGTTTCTAGGGTTGTAGCCAAGGTTGCCACCATTGCAGACAGCGTCACTACCGTCGATGTACGATTGCGTGATGATTGCTGCGACCTACTCGAGTGCGTCCTCGCATCCACGACCGGCACAACCCCAGCCGACGTTGGTTTCCCACCTGAAGAAGTGTTAGCAGGAATTCGAGACACGAGAAGTTAGTCATATGTTCTTGGTGGATCAGAGGCCGCGTGCCAACACCAGCCTGCCATTTTGAGCTTCACCGTCCGCTTAGATGTCGAAGGCAACCGTCGCCGGTAGGACAAAAAGAGGAGCACATGACGCAGAATGTTGCCAAAGCTTCATCTTGTGGTCCAAATGGAATGCAGGATACTGGTGTCGACAGACTTGTTGTTACTGTAGATCTGGGCGAAGCCGCATGCCCTTCATTGAATACTTTTGATTGCAAGGCTATAGATGGAAAGTGTCGCTTGGCTTCAGGTACAGGCCTCGAGTACATTTTGGCGGAGTACTTACGCCTCACCATAGGTTGCAAGGTACAGCGAAGGACCACTAAGTGCAGCCTTGTCAAGATTCTTTTGCTCTTGGACATCGTTGCGTGAGGTACACCTCGGTAGTTTGCGACCGCTGGAAGCAGCTACCCAAAGACCCCTTCCGACGCTGAGCATGATCAAGGAATCCCTCGATGCTTCGATCCTAACCACCTAGACCCAGGGATTGATGTCAAAATCATGATATTCGGCATTCCGAGCCTGAAATAATTTTGCTTGAAGCTTGTAGAATGGAATTATTGCCCTGTATCATTACCTGACAATCGACCTGCATTGAACTCAGTCACCGAAAGTCATTTGCGCATCGTTTCAGAGAGGCTGAGATGCGCACTGCAAGAAATGGCATCCCAGCTACAGCGGTCCAAACGAGCCAATGACGATGATCCTACAGCAAGGAAAAGTGACCACAGCCAACGCACCCTTCCCAACTATGATTATTAATTTTCTGCGACCTTCGAAACAGCTAGGATCTCGAGCCTGGACCTCATACAGAAGTTGTCAGGAAGTTGTACGACCTGCAGACGCTGTGCGCCTGTTCAGCTCCATGGCGCCATCTGTGCGACCTCGGCGGTTTGCGCCCCTCGACCCTGCCAAACGAAAGGAAGGGGATCAACGACGAATTCTAAAGGGCATCGTGTTCGACGTCGACGGGACGCTATGTAAGCTCTTCCGTTGAGGCTATAGATCATGGCAGCTGACTACGGCTAGGTCTACCGCAGAACTACATGTTCGCAGAGATGCGGTAAGGGCACACAGCGTCTGCACAACGTCAACACGCCGCTGATCTCATGCAGAGCGGCTCTCAACATCGAAAAGCCAACTGACATCCTTGAACACATCTATTCGCTCCCAGAAGGGGAGCAAGAAGAAGCACATGAGAAGATTCGCAACATCGAACGCACCGCCATGAAGAGCCAGCAGCCGCAGGTTGGTCACCAAAGCACAGATTGTGTGTAAAAGACTTTACTGACTTGGCCCACCCTGATTTTTAGGCTGGCTTGGTCGAGCTCATGGACTATCTGGACTCCCGAGGCATCCAGAAAGGCATCTGCACGCGAAACTTCGACGCACCGGTCGAGCACCTGCTCACCACTTTCTTGCCTTCTTCCAAGTTTCATCCCGTTGTGACGAGAGAGTTTAGACCACCAAAGCCCGACCCTGCGGGAATCCTGCACATTGCCAAGGAATGGATGCACGAAGATGGAGGTGACAGTGTGATTATGGTTGGTGACTCCATCGATGACATGACAGCAGGATTTCGTGCAGGTGCTGCTACCGTCCTGTTGGTCAATGATGTGAACAAGCACCTTTCGGAACACGAGCACACAGATCTTGTGGTCAGACAGCTCGATGACCTGATTGCGATATTAGAGGATGGGTTTGAAGGGCGAAGTGAAGCAAGCGACAAAGCATAGTCGCAACCAGTGCTGCGGGAGGAACTAGTCGAGCGACGAAGCTATTTGCGGACTGCGATCAGGTACAGCGTCACCTCAGCAACGCCAATGCGTCCTTACTGCTCGCGAGCTGAGCTTAGACAGTTCCTACATGTGAATCAACATGCGGTGCGACACGCATCCTACGGTCTCAAAACGGCAAGAAAGACAATGTCCGAGATCGGCAATCGGCCATGTGAGAGACAGCGGTGCCTTGCTGGGCAGCGTGTGATTGTAGCACAGATCCAGGTACCGGGAGCTCAGGACAGAGGAAAACAATTTTCTGCTGATACCGCAATTGGATTCGTGATGAAGTGGTGAGGATATGTTCACAATGTGATTGTGTCCATCACGGTGTCGCAGATCGCTGGCCGTACGTGCTGACAAGGATGCGCAAAGCCGTATGATGGAGACTAGGTGCATTGTCTCGCATATGTACCCGTGTGATGTCACAATCTGACATGTGCACGTTTTGTGTGGCCGAACGAATGCTGCATGGCCGAAGTGCAGACCAGATGGCGGCGAGGCGACCAAGCAATTCCTACCCCACACCAGAGCCTCGTCTCAGCGCTAGCACCACACATTCTCCGAAGCTCCCAACATGTCACCAAGCATTCTCCACATGTGCCTTACGCACCCAAGCATTCTTGCCAATCGTGCTTCGACGTGGCCGCTGCCCCACAATACAAGAGCTTGCAACATTGGCACACCGCGTACATGCATGGCCAAGCCCGTTGCTCTCGGGTATATCCAAATCAGCCTCGCTTCCATGACACTTACACACGTTCGACTGCAATGCGCATAAAGTGGGTAATCTACGAGTTGCGTCTCCTGCCGATCACAGCCGCGACGCATGGCCAATCCCCGGCTGCACAGTCCCCTCTGGTTGCCCACGTAGCACAGGTCATGTTGTAGCTCAGGCACAAGATGAACGTCCGGGATCTGCATGAAACACGCCACGGACTTGCGCCTTCTCCATTGGGCCCTGTGTTTATCGACAAACGCGACTACTCCCGGAGAGCTACCGGGGAGTAATATCGACCCGGCCAAATGCTTTATAGCATCTGCAGCGCCGTTGCTCACCTTCACTGTACAACCCGTTTCCTTCGTTCCATTCTGCGCGTGCTGTGAGAAAGGAAAGACGACACTCGTATAAGGATATTGCTCACGACATTCCTTAGTGGCCATTCGCTCAACCTATCACCGGCGACGCTGCAACCACAACACCAACACCAACATGAAGTACGCCCTCTTTGCGGGCCTACTGGCCATCGCCGGCGTCAATGGCGCGAGGACCTCTTTCGTTATGCCTGAAGATGGCAGCGAGCCTGTTGAGCATCTTCGTCGTGTTCCAGATGGCTGGGCCGATGTTGGAGCTCCATCAGCAGACCACAAGATGAACTTTCGCATTGCGGTGCGCTCGGTAAGTTAGGTTATACGTCTTCCTGGTATTCTTCAATGAGTTGTCTGGCTCTTCAACAAGGAGAAAACGACTTGTTGTCTCTCAGATATCCTTGTAATTTTTGCTGTTATGCGCGTACACGCGGGGCAGACCATTCCTGGAATCATGTCGCGCAACGAGCCTTTCATTGTCTCTTGCGACTCAGACTGCCATTAATGCTTGATTTTGACATCACGTGCTAATGTATGCAGGCCGACCGCTCATTGCTCGAGCGAACACTCATGGACATTTCATCTCCTAATTCCCCTCGTTACGGCCAGCACTTGAAGCGCAGTGAGCTGAAGGATCTCATCAAGCCGCGCTCCGAATCATCAGCGGCTGTGCTCGACTGGTTACAAGCCTCTGGTATTGAAGCTCGAGATGTCACCAATGATGGAGAATGGATCAGCTTCCGCGCACCCGTCAAGCGCGCAGAAGAGATGATGGGCGCCCAGTTCAAGACTTACCAGAGCATGGTCCGCCGCGATGTGAAGAAGGTCCGATCACTCAGCTACTCTGTGCCAAACGAGATCCGCAGCCACATCGACATGATCCATCCAGTCACTCGCTTCGGCCAGCTCGCGCCAGAGAAAAGCCAGATCATCACTGAGGGATCAGCTATCAAGGCCGCGGCTGTGAACGTTACCTGCAACAGCACCGTTACTCCCAGCTGCCTGGCAGATCTCTACAAGTTTGCCGACTACAAGGTCGATACCAGCGCCCCTGTGACAATCGGTGTCAACGGTTTCCTCGAGCAATACGCTCGCTACTCTGACTTCCAGAAGTTTGCTGCTACGTACGCACCTCAGGCTCTTGGGAGCAACTTCAGCTACACCCTCGTTGCTGGTACGTAAGCAAGCTCCACAATTTCTACACTGTTGCTAACGAAATGCTAGGTGGTTTGAACGAGCAGAATTCTACAGACGACAGTGTCGAGGCCAACCTTGACATCCAGTACACCGCGGGTCTTGTTGGCCCAGGCATCAAGACTGAGTTCTTCAGCACTGCAGGCCGTGGCAGCCACATTCCTGATCTTGACCAGCCAAGCGCGAGCGACAACGAGAACGAGCCCTACATGGAATTCTTCACCTATCTCCTTGGCCTCGAGAACGACAAGCTTCCGTCCGTCCTGTCTACCTCTTATGGCGAGAGCGAGCAGTCTGTTGGTGCCCCATATGCTAACAAGGTCTGTGACATGATCGGCCAGCTTGGAACTCGTGGCGTGTCTGTCATCTTCTCCAGCGGAGACACCGGCCCAGGATCCGCTTGCCAGACCAACGATGGCAAGAACACGACTCGCTTTGCGCCCATCTTCCCTGCTTCTTGCCCCTATGTCACTTCAGTCGGCGGTACCTTCAACATCCAGCCCGAGCGAGCCGTCTACTTTTCCTCTGGAGGCTTTTCAGACTTCTGGGCTCGCCCAGCTTACCAAGACAAGGCCGTCACTGACTACCTAGGGCGCCTCGGCGATAAGTGGGATGGCCTCTACAACTCCTCTGGCCGTGGTTTCCCTGACATCGCCGCCCAGGGCCTTGCTTTCCGCGTGGTTGACAAGGGTGTCACAAAGCCTGTTGGCGGTACCAGTGCTTCGGCACCTGTCATTGCGTCCATTGTCGCACTGCTCAACAACGCTCGCCTCGCTTCCGGCATGCCTGTCATGGGCTTCCTCAACCCTTGGATATACCAGGTTGGGTACCAGGGCTTAAACGACATTGTAGATGGAGGCTCCGAAGGATGCACTGGTCGCAGCATCTACTCTGGTCTGCCTTCTCCTCGCGTCCCTTACGCGTCGTGGAACGCGACCGAGGCGTGGGATCCCGTGACTGGCTACGGCACACCTGATTTTGAGAAGCTGCTGCGCCTGGCTACAGGGAGTGGGTATGGGACTGGCCGTCGCAGCCTTGCAGGTGTAGTCTAGAGGGGGATGCAAGTTTCCTTACTGTTCATCCATAGCGCATACTAATGATGCCCAATTCGAAAGTTTGTTAGAACAGCATCAACGTTCCTGTTCATTGTATCGTGATGGACTTCAGTCCCATGGTGATTGCAAACGTTCGCAACCAACGGGACTCAGATGCACTCACGCAGCATGCGCCAAACACCTCCTTATGATGCCCCGCACATCTCCAGCAACCGTAACACAAGCCATACGCATCGAGTACTTGCATACTTCCTACTCCCTGACCTCCATCCCTCCAGAATCTCCTCTCGTACCGCAACACCATCATTACTCGACATTCTTTCACGACGCCCCTAATCAACATCACCAATTCGTCCGTTACCACCTACCACTCTTACGACCATGAGCAGGGCAGGGTACGCCTTCTCTTTAAACATTTCTTATCCACCTACGAGCCCTTCGTCTTCCCCTTTTACGGATTCGGCCTCCATCCTGTCAAATCTGGCCATGCTTTCGACGTCGCTAACCTATATTCCTAGTTCCTATTGTGAACGCAAGCAGTCGCAAACCGATTTGAGCCGCCATCTTTGGAGACGGATGTATGGAGACTGCAGGTATGACGGATGCTGGGAAGGAGCTCGGAGAAGCGAGGGAAATGCAATGGACTAAGCGAAGCGGGGAGACATTGTAGCATGCAAATTGGAGGGAAGGAGAGTAGGGGAGCCGGGATGCGGTGAAAAAGCTACGAAAGTTACCGGTGCAAGCGAAGCACAAACTTGCAAGTGACCATATATTGAACCCGAGTTTCAATCATGAACAAGTCGAAGGAAGACGCAGCGTACGCAGGCTGTGGGCATGAGACCGAGCAGAGGTGTAAGAGAAGCAGGAGCGGAAAACTGGCCTGGCTGAGGAGGAGCAGTGGGTAATGCTGGCAGTGTTTGACTTAGAGTACAAGACATTGAAGATATGTCGCATTGCGAGTCTTGGAGAGCACCAAGAAGTGAATGCAGCGCTGGGACAAATTCAGCAGTCGCGATTCACTCGCGTCTTGTGTATCACAAAAACCCTACCTCACTCCCTTGCTTGCAGCCGTCACCTTTCATTTCCACATGGTCGGAGTCAATCTCATCGTCGCATGCTAGATATCATCGCCTTGCGCGCAGCGGTGCAGGATGTCATGCTTCGGCCCTTCTTACCAGCCACAATCTAGTATCCGCCTGTCTCCACATGCTTGTTCCAACCGAGCTGCCTGATGCGGTTACTCAACAAAGGGCTTATCGCGACAAGCAATTGGCTGCGATGCTTGCAACGACTTTCCTCGATGGCGAAAGGGACGGATCCTGCGTCCTGCGGCACCAGACGGAGCCCTGCCAATGGCCGCGACATCCGGGTTGTGGAAGAAGAGGTGATGATCGGTATTTCCAAGGGCCAGATATTGCGCGCGCACTGCCAATTGATCTGGGGCGCGCAATGAGATGGGAGAAGAGCAGAAGATAGCGTGCTTGTAGTACCCACTCGGATTCATCAAGTCGTTCTGCACAAGCAACTCAAGGAGGATGTTCCGAGGCTTGGGTGGCGCATGCGGATGATCTTGGACGGTCTTGGTTGAGCTTCTTTGCTTAGCTTCGGTGCGGCGACATGCATCTAGCGAACGGTCGTGTGCCTGTTAATGCAGCCCGAACACCTCCCGGCTACTTGGAAGCAAGCAAGCAGTTTGGAACACAACCCTCAGTCACATTGACCGTTACACTGTTTTCGGGACTGAGACATCAATCTCCACGATACTCTTCAATCGACACTTCCGCTTTATCGCGTAAGGAACACCCGAGAATGCCGACAGCGAAGGATTTGAGCCTACGTCGGTGGCCAACGACGGATTACTAGGCCACCAATATGTCCTGCCTATTCGAGTATCAAGCTATCCATGCCTGTCCACCAACCAACTATCACAATCCCTGCAAAGACAGCCCGTTCCTGCACTACGTGACGTCGCTCTGGAACCCTGCGACTTTTTCTGGCAAAGTACTTGAGGAGCTTGAGACCCTCGTAAGATGGATCTGCACTTTCTGCTTCGCCTCTTACCCTGCGACAGAAGCCATTGTTGAGCAACGACAACAATTATGCAGCTCATTTCGCTCTTGGCCCTTGGTGGCCTTGCTTCCAGTGCTTCTGCACGAAGCATGCAGAGTGTCGGAAAAAGGTCTGAACCGGTGAGGCCGAGGCTTGAGAGGGCGCAGAGAAATGCGCCGCTCGTAGAGCGTCAAGCAAGCTCAATCATCACGACTGAAGCTTCAAAGAGTGAGAACTTCATCCTCAAGTCGCATCAGCATGTCTAATACATCAATAGAGTTCGCCGTCAATGGCACCGCAGGAGCTATCCCAGACGTTAACTTTTCAATTGGCGAATCATATGCTGGTCTGCTCCCCATTAGCAACAACACCGACGAAGACAAGCAACTCTACTTCTGGTTCTTCCCATCCGAGAACGAGGACGCGGGCGATGAGATTACCATCTGGTTGAACGGCGGTCCAGGATGCTCTTCGCTTGAGGGTTTCTTGCAGGAGAATGGCCCGATCTCGTGGCAGTATGGAAGTGCGCCATTTGCTGTCTACAACCCCTGGAACTGGGCCAATCTCACCAACATGGTGTGGGTTGAGCAGCCTGTCGTGCGTGCTGTCTTGTTTGGGATAAAATGTGGTAGTAAGCTAACAAGAAACTAGGGCACCGGCTTCACTCAAGGCAATGCGACTGCCACGAGCCAGGAGGAGGTTGCTGAGGAATTCCTTGGCTTCTTCAAGAACTTCGTTGACACGTTCGGACTGAAGAACCGAAAGGTTTACGTCACCGGAGAAAGTTACGCAGGCCGTTATGTTCCATACATCGCCAATGCTATGGTCGAGAAGAACGACACCGAATACTACGGCGTCAAGGGCATCATGTTCTACGACCCCAGTGTCGCTGAGGATGTTCTTCTCGAGGACATTCCCGCTGTGCCGTTCGTCGACCGCTGGTCTGGGCTCTTCAACTTCAACGAGTCGTTCACCAAGGACATCCACGAGCGCGCTGACCAATGTGGCTACACCGATTACATGGAGAAATATCTTACTTTCCCGCCCACCGAGAAGTTCCCAACGCCCGCGAACAACAGCAAGGTCGATGGATGTAACCTGTGGGAAGATATCTACACCAACGTCTTCTACAGCAACCCTTGCTTCGACGTCTACGCAATCGCCACGACTTGCCCTCTCCTTTGGGACGTCCTTGGCTTCCCCGGTTCATTTGACTACCTCCCTGAAGGCGAGCAAATTTACTTCAACCGCACCGAAGTCCAAAAAGCTATCAACGCGCCCATCCAGCCCTGGTCCGAGTGCAGCAACGGCGTTCTCGACGAGGACACCTCTCCTCAATCTTCATGGGAAGTGATTCCCAAGGTCATCGACGCACTCGACCGTACCGTCATTGTGCACGGCGAGTTGGATTATATCCTGTTGTACAACGGAACACTTATGGCCATCCAGAACATGACTTGGGGTGGAATGCAAGGTGAGCTCTGTGCTGATTTGCGATTGCATAGAGACTATGCTAACCATGACAAGGCTTCCAAACCGCGCCTAGCGACAACTTTTTCGTCCCATACCACGAGGACATCAGCCTGACCAGTCTGAGCGCAAAGGGTATTATGGGCACAACCCACACCGAGCGTAAGCTCACATGGGTCGCGCAAGCTCTTTCTGGACACATGGTACCACAGTACCAACCCTCGAGCGCATACCGCCAGCTCGAGTTCCTGCTCGGCCGCATCGACAGCTTGAGCAGCGAGGCGCCTTTCTCTACGCTGCCAGGCAGTGGAAGCGGCAAGAACGAGACTGGCTATGGCAAGAGGGATATTGGCGTTATGCCACAGGATGCAAGGAAGTGGTACTAGGTTATGATATATCTGGACGTGCAAACGCCGACCTCTATATCCTATCCACATAATATAAACCAATACCAACAACGTCCTCTAATCTAAATCTACCCAGCAACATTCTCCACCTGCCTCCTCCCGTCCAACCCAACTACACCCTCGCTCCTCTCCTTC
>AJMS01010289.1:0-18418 GCA_000263175.2 Phaeosphaeriaceae sp. UM 1110
TTCCCCTGAACAACTCCGCTGCCGAGCCCATACTTCAGGAGTTCATCGCAGGCATGTCTCGTGTCTTCAATATGACAGTCAAAGAGTTCAACTTCACGGCCACCGTTCAGAATTGGACCGATCCCATCGCTTCCAACTTCACTACCTTGAACGGGGCCACCGGCGTCATCAACACTTGGTCTGCTTGGGAAGTAATCGGCCGTCCCCTCACCACCGCCTGGGCCACTCTCTTCAATGGCCGCTTTCCACCCATTGATCTAGCCCGTCGTCGCGGCTGGCGCACCTTCAACGAGTCAATCACCAATCAAACAACCTACAACGCCGCTCTCGTGACCAAGAACCGTGGTGTCGAATGGTATGAGCGCGAACTTCAATACAGCACCCCCGAATCCTGCTCTGAGTCCATTCTGCTCTACGACATCGGCACGGGTGGTCTCCCATCTTTTCGCGAACGCGAGCTCAACGAGTCACCCGAGGCTAGCTATCTTGCTGTCTTACCTCAAGGAGCCAAGATCACGGGTGCGAATATTTGTCCGATATTTGGGTGTGCGGACTTCACGGTGCCAATTGGACAAGTTCCGTATAGGAGTAATGTGACGTTTCATGAGGAGATGGTGCCGGTGACGATTAATATGGTCGTGAAGAGGGGTTGTGATTTTATGCTTTACAACATGATTGAAAAGCTGGCGGATGAGGGGGTGTTGAAGACGGTCAAGACCGGGAGGACTGCGTTTTGAGGAGTCCAAATGATATGGCGCGAAGTAAATAATGCTGGAAACGTTGAATGACCATGGATTACACAATGCTTTCATGATTTGCAAGAGCTCGATTAGGACGTCCAACAGCGAGATCAAGGTCCACCATGTTACACTAATTGGGCGAAGTTTCCAAAGGACTACACGTCGGTCACACTCCGTAGATCAAATTTCAGTTTGAAAGCATTGTGGGCGCAAGGGCCCGAGTTTGTAATGGCAACCTCGAAGAATGACCTTTACAGATTCCGACGCACACCTGCATATCTTTCGCGGCCCTCAGTAACTTGCTCTCTCGTAACCCATGCTGGCCGACTACCAGCGCTTTGGCCTGCTGCTCATGCTGCCTCTAGATAAACAGATCCCTGATAGCTGGGATGACGTCCACGATCGGATCCACCTCGCCAAAGTACTTGCTAGCTTCTGGTCCGTTTCCATAGCCATGCCTGACTATCTGCCAAATGCCATTCGAGTCAAGCGTTGCAAATCGAACTCGAAAATCTGTGATCATTCCCAAGGTACTGAGAATGAACGAGCTGCGCATGACCAAGCTTGTGAGGTGGTGACAGGCCTGTGGACTGTTGTCATCGTACAAGCGGACAGCACAGATCTCGAGCAAAGGTCTAGCAGCGACGAGTCTCTTCAGCCCCCTACCGAACGCTTCTTGTTCCCCATGATAACTCACAGCTGAGTGAAAGACGAGATTCATTGACCGAAGGCCAGTGGCACGTGCTAGTATCTTTGTGAGCCTATCCCAAGCTATCTGTAATTCAAATTCAGTAAGAAGCCATGGCTTGGGAGAGCCATCTCCGCCTCGCAATAGAGATCGCGATAGCACCGCATGATCCATCGTGATTTCTCGGATGGGTGGGGCATGTCGACAGTCAGGCTCTTGACGAATGATAGGTTGCGAAGACCTATCTTGGAAATCCAGCCGCAGGCTATTATATGCCCATTACTGCCTGAGAAGTCATTCGTCAGCGGATGATCAATACCAATAACAGTGCCCACAAAGCCTTACCCGAGAAGCGAAAGTCATTGCCATAGAAGATAGCAGAAGCTTCCGCGTGTATCTGCTTGCAGGTCCGAAGGAGTCGAACACTGCACTTCTCCTTCCATATGCCGCGTAGCTTCACTGCGTTCAGAAGCCGTGTTTCACGATTTTTCCAGTCATCAAAACCCGTTACACCTGGCCACAGTTCCACAGGGCTTTTGAGCTCGAGCGCGTACTCATAAACAGAATTGTGGATTTTGCCAGGAAGGTCAAGGAATGCCCCTGTTGGTGACACTTCCTGTTAAAGTGTTAGTCTGCTACTATCTATGGCGCTTGCATGGCTTACGACCGGACGTTGTGTTCGCAACTCGTGGTGTAACCGACGATATTTCTTGTAGCGCAGCAGGGATTGACGAGAGTGAATTAAGTAGTCGTTGCTCGAAGCGTCATCCATACCATCTCCTGGCGAGAGCGGCACAGACCTTCCTAGTACCGCGTACCGGCTCGTGTTGCCTTTGACGATAGGCTTGGACCTCGAGTCTGCTATCGTGACAACCTTGGCACGCAGCGAGATTTCAAGCGAGCTCTTGTTGCTACTGGTATGTCTGAAAGCGCCAGAGAAACTGGTTGACATGGATTGTGGTTCGAAAGTTGTGGCTATGGAGAAAGAGACGGATTATGGCGAAGGGCTGTGGTAGTGAGTATGAGGAGGGTCGCGCCGCGCCTCCGATCCTAGCGTATTATTTGAACCCCTTCATAGGCAACAGGTTCCACCGACCTTGAGTCTCTGAAGAGCTCGGATCGCCACCGACAAGGGAAAGTAGGGGTGAGACCAAGGCTGGGTTGGGGTGAAGAACAGAAAAGAACTGACGCATGACCAGTGAACGCCCTATAGCACTACCCGGGCAGTCAAGTTGGCACTATGCAGGAAGAGAAGTAGCAAAGTGAAACATTGACACCAACAACGTGATCGCTCACTGTCGCTTATTACAGTGGCAAGTTCCATGCACTATAGTGCCCACCGTCCCTCAAGTGGCTCTTCACTCAGACTGTGAGCTACTCGAAAGCGTACAGGTTTTAATGTACGACTCAGTGACGGAGGCACCGAAGTAGCGCAGCAGCATATTGTTAGAACATCGCCAATTTCCCGGTGTATGTGCTAAGCTTCAAAGACGAATGTTGCGCATGGTAACCCTCACATAGTCTTCGAAAAAATCTTGTGTTTCAACTTCGAATCGTGAACGTAGAACGAAGCTGAGAAATGCCATGTCTTAGCACAGGAAATAAAGATGAATGTTCCGCACTCACATCAAGGTTGACGCGAATGGATTTGACTGGGGAAGGGAGGCTAGGTAATGTGCTCTTGCAATTGCTCTTTCACTTTAATTCTCTTAAATATCATCTTTATCATATCACTTGTTAGTAGAGTAATATATCTCTCATATCATGCTTTGCGGTTAGTCATGCTTCGTTCGTCGTGCATAGGGAGCCTTTTCTATCTGGATCGAGCTCTGCTGGGTTGGATTTCGACGTGTTCGCACGATCCCTCAGTTGTCAATTTCCGCTCTCCGCGTTTAGAAACCCTCGCATATAATTGAAATGTTTGGGGAAATTTGAACACATTTTTCGGTCCGATCTCGTGGTGGAGGCTGGGAAGCCTCGGCGCTCTCTGCGAAGTCGTCATCAAGATGAAAATGCAGGCACCGAAGCGGGGTACGATGGCAAACAGTCCGGAAAGCTTTCCGCTCGCCACACGGCCATCTTCTCTATACAATCAATCACACCGGCTTTAGACTGACATTTCCCTCACATTTGACAACATTTTGGAAATACTGTGACGAGAAAAAAAAAGGATAAAAATGTCGGCACAATCCTTCAGGACCTTGTTGGGAATGCCCGCAAGCACCGCATCGACATCAGATTCCGCCCTTATCATAATCGATGCTCAGAACGAGTACGCCTCAGGTGCATTGACAGTGACCAACGCTGCAGCGAGCGGGAAAGTCATTGCCGACCTGCTCGAAAAGTACCGTGCCGCAAATGGCAAGGTCATCCATGTGCTGCACAAGACGCCAGAGGGTGCGCCTGTCTTTACACCTGGTACCAACTTAGCCGAAGAATTCAAGGAACTGAAAGCAAAGGTAGGCACTTCTTTTCCGAAGAAGCTGTGTTGCATCCGCTAATTCTCTCAGGACGGCGAAACGACTATCTGGAAACAGTTTCCAGGATCATTCGAGCAAACGCCACTGCATGAGACACTCGAATCCTGGGGGATCAAGAAGGTTGTCCTTACCGGCTACATGGCGCATGTCTGTGTGTCTACAACTGCCCGCGAAGCATCTCAGAAAGGCTACGAGGTCATTCTTGTCGAAGACGGTATCGGTGATCGCGACATCCCAGGCGTCAAGGGTGACGAACTTACTCGCGTCGCATTGGCCGAGTTGGATGATTGCTTTGGCACCGTAGTTAAGAGCTCCGACATCAAATGAGTATGTTCACAACATGTCAGAAGAGTGGAATCCAATGAATAAGCGTCAGCATTGCTGCCACAGTTCATGACTAAGGAAGAATTTGCTTAAGTGCCGACTCCTCGCATTACGGTGACCGTATGCACATATTTAACCTTGCCATCTACAACTCGAATTTCATGGCTGTCGGGCCACGCACCCAGGCTGTCAAATTGACAAAGGACATCCACGCTACCCAAGGTCTCGTCAATTACATATCGCCTCATGCCGTTCTTCTTTGTACTGCCACCTCGAGGCAACGATTTTCCGCACGGATTCGTATACTCTGAAGCTCACATTAATTTGCTTGCCTCCAATACTATCGGGATGATAAGACTTACGACTCCCTTCCACTCGCTCACACTCAGTACCCCATGGAATACTATCTGCAGCATTCT
Source organism: Phaeosphaeriaceae sp. UM 1110 (assembly GCA_000263175.2). Taxonomy (NCBI): domain Eukaryota; kingdom Fungi; phylum Ascomycota; class Dothideomycetes; order Pleosporales; family Phaeosphaeriaceae; species Phaeosphaeriaceae sp. UM 1110. The sequence goes on from AJMS01010289.1 coordinate 4,652, forward strand.
TATCCGTCCACATGTCAAGGTAGCCATCTCCGACCTTCTTCAACAAGTCCCTGCTTGGTCGCTTGCCCTCCGGTATCTCACTCCAGTCTTCTTTCTGGATGTAACCCAGCGTCCTTTTCGCATCGAAGAACAAATCACCAGTCGTAGCAGCAACTGTATCAATCATGCTAATCGTGCTGGTATCATTGTCTGTATGGCGGATCTGAGTCGACACCACGAATGGCTTTGCCCCAATAGTGCTGATCCACATCGTGTAGGAAGCACATTCCACCACGTCGGCGCTTGTTCGGTTGAGCGCTAGGGCATAAGGAGTCGCCAGTAAGCCTTTGGCTATATCAGACACCTTGTTGTTTTGCTGGTATGTGAAGTTGCTTGCGGACAAGGTCAAAGTGCTAGGCTTGCCGGCGACCTGGGCAGCGAGATAGGATTGCGCGGCGGAAAGCAGTCCTGCACGTGTACATTCTGCTTGCACTTCGATGGACACGAACGAAAATAGTGCTAGAAGGCCAGTAGTCTGCGGTAGCCGTACCATTGTCACTGCACAAGTAACGATTGAAGGCGAAACTTTTCGAGACAGCTCGAGGAAGCTTGAGAGCAGCCGTGGTGCCTGTATTTTATGAGAAATTATCTAACATCTCCTATTCGTACATTCCCTGGATGTCTCCTCACTTTAGTCAATCGCGTGGATATGCCAGAAACATGATCGTCGTCGGACAATATGTAAATTGATGCTTGCCATTGGTAAGCTTGTAAGCGAGCACTGTAGCCAGATTGAATCACAAGGCTGTAATGAGTAATATTGAAAAACATGTTACAGGGGCATACGCGACAAAGCGGCAGTTGCGCATGTTCTCCACAAACAGATCGTCCACACCACACAGCTTTGTACCCGCAATCTTCCTTGTTTAACCTTTGCTCACACTCCAGCCGGCTAGTGCCCAAATGCCTTTTACCACGATTTCTTCTCCATCATGACCTTTCAAGCTAGATTTATTCTTCTTCGTCTGACACCTTCTCAAATCTTCGCAAACAGCCACCAATGTGTCTTTGAACTCGTTGCTTGGCTTGGAGATCCATTCTGCACCGCCGATCTTCTTGCAGCATCGCTCGACTACCAGGTTCATGACTTCATGCCGTCGAATTGGCCACGTTTTCGACTCCTCACAGTGACTTATGCTCTGTGAGATAAGTACTGTGTAAAGATGCAGCAGCGGAAAATATTGCGTGTTAGCTATATTTCGCGACGCAGCCATGATGGTTTCCCAGGAGATGTCGATCGCGCTGAGGCCGAGACACGCGTTTGCTTCCCAAAAGAGATGATTGATTCGCTCCAGCGATGTGAGCCACTTCGGTATGGTGCTGCTCGCGCTTGACATCAAACGCGCAAGCCGAACAAGTGGTATTGCAAGACCAGTCGCGGTATCTGGGCGACCAAGCGAATCCCATGAGGCAGCAATGAGGTTGTAGCAGTCGAGAAGCGGATCGTGTTCGCGACGTTGGCGTGGCGCAGTTGGGTTCGTCGTTTGTACCAGCGCTGGGATGATGGCGGTGTCGAGAATCTCTGTGACACTGAATTTACCAGTAGACTTACGCTGCCAGAGAGTCCGGAGACCTAGCCATATTTCTGTCATGAAAACATGCAGACGCTCGGATGGCTGCTCGCACATTGCTTGCCAGATAGACGGGACATCGAATGCCGCCCTTGGGTTTCTTCTCCGGACGATAACATCTCGGCATTGAGGACAGCTTGTGTTATTACCGCGACCTATGCGCAGCCATTTTGTGATACACTCGTGACCAAAGATGTGTTTACAAGGTAAAGACACTGGCTGGTGATCCGCTCCGAAAGGTTCAGTACAAATGATACAAGTTTCGACCGGATGAAGCTGTGAGTTGATAAACTCTTCCATGGTCCCAAGCGGCGACGTGAGAGCTAGAGTAGAGGACTTTGTCAATAGGAAGGAGATGCAGATTTAGATTTGGCAGTAGCAGTGAATGTGCTGCAGCCTAACGTTTGTTGGCGGACCGTCAACGTAAATTGCCAGTCTGTGAATGCGTTTGTCTATCATTTGCGCTGTGAACATTTGCGATTTTGTGCAAAGCTTGCCACACCACCTGTAAAAGCTCTTCAGACAGCCTATGCAACATACGCTCACGGTTTCCATCGCCAACCGGGGTGCTTCCATTCCAGGTCCTGGATCTCCTTCGGCGAAAGACCAGCAAGCTCTTCATGTGCACCCGCCTCCCTTTCGTCGCGCTTTTTATTGTCATACTTCATCCAGAGACCAGCTCCTATAGCAATACCAGTCCATAGTGTCGCACAAGCTACGTTGATGCTATTGCCAATGAAGTAGCGGGGAGAGTCGGATGGGAGGTAAGTCCAAGTCGCAACTAGACCACCAAGGTATCCGAACATACCTATCATCACATCAGTCCCACACACGCCACTTGCTATAGGAACAAAATGAAAAGAGCATACCGTTGGTCCCAATAGCGATACTTCGAGCAGAGTCTGACAGTACGTTCGCGCTGACCTGCGCATTGGTCATGGCGCCAAGGGAGAAGGCAGTCGAGGCAGAAAGGAAGACTGCCGCATAGCGTATGTTTGCGTTGGTTGTAGCTAAGAAGATCGAAAACCCAGCGATGACTGTCGGTCCCGTGCAGGCTATGAGAGTCTGTCTTTGGTTGAAACGCCAGCTGAGGGTCGTGATGATCACAGTGCAGGCGGCACCAACCACGTATGGCGGTACTGTAAGAAGCTGCAATTCGACAGTCGTTCGATTAGGGTAGATAGTCCTGATGATGGTCGGAAGGAAAAATGATATGCCCAGAACGGTGATGTTATCCAGGAAGAAGATCGTAGCGGTAGCGAGTGTGATCGGGTTTGTGAAGCCTCGTCGAAGTTTTGTCGCGTCAATTTTATCCAGTAATACAGTCTGTCCAAGGCGTTCAGATTTGACACGGTTGATGGCCGTTTCCTTCTCCTCTTCTGAGAGCCATCGAGCAGTATCTGGACGGTCGGTCAAAATGGCCAATGCGACCAACGCTACCCCCATTGTGATGATACCCTCGACAATGAAGATCATTTGCCATCCATGCAAGGATCCAATACTGTTTAGTTTTAGAATGCCAGAGGCAAGTAACCCACCAACAGCACCACTCAAGGGAGCCATTGTCATCCACAGCCCTAGGCGGAACGTCAATTCGTCCCGCCGATACCAGCGGCTTAAATAGTAGGCACAGCCGGGCATCACACCAGCCTCGAAAATGCCGAGAATGAAGCGTACAGCGCATGCCTGTGCACGAGTCTTCACGAAGGCAGTTGCAATAGACGCCGCACCGAAGCCGAAGGTAGTGAATGGGAGGAACCACCCTGGACCTGGACACGCAGTATCAGTATCTGGGAAGTGACGAAAATGTTTTAGCGCGTACCCATGATTTTGCAGCATATTGTAGAAGGTATCTCGAAGATGATGTACGAGATGTAGAAGACCGAGAGAACAGTGTTGTAGTCATAACCAAGAAGTTTGAGATCTTTCTCAAATCCAGCGAGTCGCGCGTTGCCTTCAGAATTGTTAGCACAATCATGTACATGATACAACGACAACTGACCTATGTTTGTTCTGTCAATGAAACACATAAGATAGAGCAATGTTACAGTCGGGACGACGAAAAGATCGATCTTTGTGCGCAGTCGTCGCTCTGCTTTGTGAGCGCTATCATCCACAACATAATCTTGTGATCCATCAGCCTTCTCGTGAACTTCAATGGGGCTTTTGGTATCCATGGTGCAATGTTGGCAGTAAGGAAGTGCGGGTAAGGCCAATCTGAGACTGACTACAGCCCGTCTTAAGTCTTATAATTTATGTTATCTCCACCGATGAGTCGTGACCCATATTGCTGACCGCTTTAGGCATCGCCCTCCTCACAAGTTCTCCAGTCTGAGCTCAACGAGCTGCTGTCACTCCGGATTTTCCCCGCTTCCTCCACATGGGATCGTAGCCGGGCGAAATTCAGCATCGTGTCTAGGTTCTGGGTGATGCAGCTAAAGTTGTATAGCGCAACTGGATATCCATCGGCTGGGGGTGCGGGGATTCTTCGGCTATCATGCCCTCCACTATCCGTCGCACAATGCCCGACTTCGGGGCCACATACCACGAAAGTCAAAGACCGATGGCTAGGGACATCAAAGTGCGATACTAACGGGCAAAAGCCCAGAGTCGCTATTCAAATCAAAATATCGATTTTTGCGCTGTTTGCTACTGAACGTTCGCATAGCTTGTAACTTAGGCCTCGTGTACCCGTGGCGAGGTGTACCAGTAAGAAGATTTGCCAACGCGGAAACACGGGAACACATTGCTCACCGGAACAGTGCTCAATTTTACTGGGAAGATCTTCCTGTTGGTAAGATGTTCCTTTGAATTCCGTGTATTTTAGGGCTTCTCTGCGTGACTGCCGTCATAAAAGCCGATCTGTCACGCCCTAGCCTGCACGTCCCGCGCACGAGTCTCAGAACAGCATAACAAAGACGGTCCGCGAAGATCGTGAACTTGGCCCTAACTATTGGAACCTCGGCATGGCTCGCTCCACTTGGTCGAGTGCTAGTCGGGTTTCCACCGCTAGCTAGCACCTCATCCGTGGGGTCCATCCTCTGTCGGACTCGATTTTGCGGGGATATGTGCACTTCTCCTACATTGTATCATGGACACAACTGGCGTTAGCGGCATCAGACAGGATGAAGAATCGCGTAAGCGATCTATGACAGTAGAGCCTGGGCGACATCGCGCGAAGAGGGCAAAGTATACCTCTGCCGCCTGGTATGTGCACATCTATACCCTCCGCACTCTGTTAAGAAGCTATCAGCAATGAATGCAAAAGATGCAAGGCTAGGTGCATTCGTATGGACGATGACGCGAAATGTCAGCGATGCAGAACAGCCAAGGTTTCCTGCGTCATTAACCCGAGCGCGGCGCAAGGTGTAAAAGACAATCCAAAAGCGAGGCGCATGTCGACGGGAGAGGAGTGAGTTAATCTTGAGTTTTCAAATGATGTGCTGATAGATGAAGGTTGCAGTTTCAAGGCTTGCGAGATGATGTCGATGGCTTACGCCAGCAAATCGCTGCTCTAACCAATTGTGTGACCACTCTCGTAGACAGGCAATCGCAACAGACGACGTGTATGCCTGGACAGAGCCCCTTGTCCCCCTTGACGAGCACTCTTTTTAAAAATGCGGCAAATCACCGTACTAAATCTCCTGAGCAACCTCAATTCATTGGGCCAACGCGGTCCGACTTCAGTCTTAACATCGCGGAGACGACAATTGCCCGCATGGACATAGGCCAGGAAAATGGGCATACTCATCTCCCGGCTTCGCCTGCTACTTCGCGCGAGCACACGCCCGAGCACGAGTCGAGGCGATACAGTCCTCCCAGCTATCGTGGCGCCGATGGCTTATCAGGATTCACTTGTGCGGAGCTCGTTCGGCTGCTGGAAATCTATCATGAAGAGATCGCTTGTATACATCCAATCGTCGACACGAAGGAACTGATTCAACACGCTTCAAGAATTTTCGACCCTTCCAGAGAGCACAGTACTTGGTCTGCAGAAGTTCAATCAAAGGACATTCGGAATCTGCACATGATCAAAATTGCGATCGCAACTGCTCTCATACATGAGACTCATGGGAAGAATGCGGAATCAGACACCCTTATCGCTTCGGTTGAGCAAGACGTCAGTGTGATATCCTTGGCGCATGCCGTCGATCTCAAAGATGTACAAGTCATGGGCATGCTGGTAAGATATCAATGGGTCGGACCATCTTGGCCATGCTAAATGTCACATAGAGTCTCTACTTTTGCCATACCTCAGAGGAATTGTATGCATGGCGTGCTATCGGTCGAGCAGCACGACAGGCCCTCGAGATGGGTCTTCATCGGAGACAGAGCCTCGTAGACAATTTCAAGGACGAGGGAGCACGCAATTATGCCGTTCAGATTTTCTGGGTCATATACGAGCTCGATAGGCGATGGAGCTTTGGCACTAGTCTCTCTTTTGCACTGGACGATCGCGATATCGATCCTCATCTACCCGAGCCCGGACAGGACAATCCTTACTTGAAGGCTATGGTCGCCTTTGCGAGATTATGTTCGAAGGTTTGGGAGGCCCTCCCTCCTTATGGATCCTCTGCACAATTTATTCCAAAAGAGAAGGAAGATTACCTCGACTTTGTCGCACAGAATTGGCGAAGGACACTCCCACAAGAGCTTCAGTTCGAGCTCCTGAATCAGGAGGATCAGCCTCGCCAGGTCCGTCGCGTCAGAGTCTTACTGTACCTGCGTGGCAACTATATGCGCACACTGATTCACAGGCATCACGTCTTGACACCAGAGAATATCCTCAATGACCGGGACAACGCGCAGCTCGTAGTGGACATTGCTAAAGACACCATACAAGTGCTTGTCAAACTTGACCAAACGAGCGATATTTACACCCGCGAGCAGAGTATATACCACTTTTACTTGATAAGCGCTCTCGCTGTCTTGCTGCTCTCCGTCCTTCATGGACCACAGCTATTTGCAGAGACGTGTCGAGATCCTTTTATCTCGGCAGTGGAGCTTGTCAAAGGCTTCTCGCAGAGTAGCACCGCTAGTAAGAGGCTTTGGAAGAGCATCCGTGGCCTCCTACCTGTGATAAAGTCGCTGAGCACGAAGGCTACGCATGACAAACCTGAATCCGATCCTGTCAGCGTCTCAAATGTCGCCATCACGCAAGACTTGGGACAGCCACAGACGTCCATCGATATTGCGGCGCCACATCTGTCCGAACTGTGGATGAATGACAGCTTTGGGTTTGACCTTGGTCTCGGCGATGTAGTCCCTACTGATTTCGACATGAGTACCAACTTGATGGATCTTTACGATCTCTTCGGCTCAACAGCGGTTCAGCAACCTCTACAGAATGACGGCACTGAAGACATCGTCAATCAGCAGAGCCTTCCTGGGCTTGACGGGGACCATATGACTCGTCACTTCCTCGACCTGCTTTGATCCAAGGCAATCTTTTTGGCCACAAGCAGAAAGGCATTTTCGATGCCTCAGAGTGACTTTGATCATGGAGAAAAGACTGAATGGAAGTTGCCTCAACATTCTATGTTTATTTAGGACGTGGTTTTGTTAAAGCATGTTGGTGGCGCACGAGCCACGCTTTTGTGGTTTGGTGGCGATCCATCGAGGAGGTGGGATACTGATACTTCCATAAGGTATCACTACTGAGGGATAGTCAGGACTATCTTTCCGCTGGCTGCTTTGGACAGGAAGTGCTCTTGGGCAGCAACTATCTCCTGAAGTGGGAATGTCTTTCCCAGATGCGGCCGGATCTCGCCGCGTTCAATATAGCCAACCAGGTTAGCGAAAACTTCGTCCTCTTGAAAAGTGCACCCAAAGAAGCTGAGGTCCTTCAAGTACAGCGTGCGGACATCCAGCTCAACAATGGGTCCAGCAATTGCACCTGCCACGGCATATCGTCCGCCTTTCTTCAGTACGTCGAGCAATTCAGTAAAAGCCGGTCCTGCGACAAGATCGACGACTATGTCAACAGTGTTCTTCCCAAGCTTCCGTACTACACTTTCGCCCCGAGGAACGACCTGATCTGCTCCGACAGCTGACATTTGGTCTGCTTTGTCTTTGCCTCCAACCGCGATAACGTGAGCTCCGCGTCTCTTCGCAAGCTGTATCGCTGCGGCACCCACGCCACCTGATGCACCAGTAATGAGAATGCGCTCACCACTTTTCACATTCGAGCGATGCAACATGTTCTCCGCAGTAGAAAAAGCGCAAGGTAACGAGCCAAGCTCGACGTCGCTCCAGTTGCAGTCGATCTTGTAAGTTTCGTGAGACGGTGCTGTCGTGTACTGAGCAAAGGCTCCGTCGCATTCCGAACCAAAGGTCCAACACTCATAGGGCTGTCCTTCAACACCAGGACGCAGTAGAGTCCTGACAAGTACGCGCTCGCCAACGCGCTTGGGATCGATATTGCCGCCAACCGCTACGATGCGCCCACAACAGTCGGCGCCTTGAACCCGAGGAAACTGCAGCGGCACACCGGACCAGCTAGAGTCGACGTCTTGCCTCGTTTCAGACGCTTTTGAGATCTCGGCATCAGTCGCAGTCTTGACACCTTTCGAGTACCAGCCGATCCGAGTGTTGACATCCGTGTTGTTGACACCCGCTGCCAGGACATGGATCAGTACTTCGTTGGGCGCCGGACTCGGGACTTTCAGGTTATCTCGATATTCCAATTTCTCGAATCCACCGTGTCCGGTGAGTACGACACCGCTCATGCTTTTGGGAATGTCGCTCGATGCCATATTTGCAAATGATGAGGTCTTTTGGTCTGCCGTTCCATCAGTCCAAGAATTTACAGAACAATGTTTACTATGAATACCTTTTCTTCTCTTCGGAATTGGTCGTCTGGTGCAATGTCTACATGAATCAATTAATATCGAATTTGCTCGTTTACAAATCCATCCAGGGAATGGAGCTACATCATTGATGCAGTAAGCAACCCATCATATTCGGGATCTTACCCGAAACGGTACCATGACCTCATATGCCTGCGCTCATTCGTCAGATTCAAAGCATGTCAAGGGTCAAGCATTCCAAACTTCTCCACCCGCTACAATACTCGATCACATATGATCTACAAATGAGCAAGGAGACACGGCACTGCAGTCGTGCGCAATTTTCGCGTTCGCTTACCGCTTATGGCAGGTAAGACACCTGCATTCCCATTCGTCAGAGTGTAGCTGTCCAGTCCACATAACCATTGGCTTCCAGAAAGAGTACAATCCTGTGCTTGATCAGGTCTAGGACACTCAGCAACGATGTCTACCTTAGCTATCGCACGCATCGATGTGTTCCAAGTCGACCTCCCATACGCTGGTGGTGCTTACCATCTTTCCCTTGGACGATCATACACCACCTTCGACGCCACGATCGTGCGCATAACGACGAACAATGATATCGAAGGGTGGGGAGAGAGTACACCATTCGGCGCGACCTATATTGCAGCCCATGCTCTAGGTGTCAGAGCTGGGATAGCAGAAATCGCGCCAAAATTGATTGGGCTCGATCCTCGAAGAGTCGATCGCATCAATGAAGCCATGAATGCTGCATTACTGGGTCACGAGCATGCGAAAACTGCTTTAGACATCGCGTGTTGGGACATCTTCGGCAAGTCTGTTGGGCTACCAGTATGCGAACTTCTTGGTGGCAGAACGAACGACCATCTTCAACGAATCTCATCGATTGGCGTCTGCAAGCCAGAAGAGATGCGCGAAATCGTCGCCGGCTATCGAGGGAAGGGGTATCTGGGCCACTCTATCAAGATCGGAGGTGACCCAGCTACCGACGCGGCACTCATCGTCGCAGCTCTCGCAGATAAACAATCTAGCGAGTTCTTCCTCGCTGATGCCAACTGTGGTCTATCAGTAGAGGGCGCACTGCGCATGTTGCGAATGTTGCCTCCGGGATTGGATTTCGTTCTGGAAAGTCCATGTGCGACATGGCGCGAGAACATGTCACTACGGCGCAGAACCGATGTTCCAATCATATTCGACGAATTGGCTACGAACGAAGCTTCCATTATGCAGCTCATCACTGACGATGGGGCGGAAGGAATCAATCTCAAGATCTCAAAGTGCGGAGGGTTGACCAAGGCTCGCCGCATCCGCGACATTTGTTTAGCTGCAGGTTACACTATGAGTGTTCAGGATTCGTGGGGGTCAGATCTGTCATTTTCTGCGATTGTGCATCTTGCTCAGACAATCCCCGAACGGAGCTTGAGGTGTATTTTGGACGTGCGCAGCTCATCCACCATTAGCATTGCGGACTGCGAATACGCTCAGCAGGCTGGACGTGTTGTAGCACCAAATAAGCCTGGCCTCGGCGTTCAACCTCGTCTGGATGTGTTGGGAGAGCCTGTAGCCACTTATTGCTGACATTCTTATGAGCAAATGACATTCTAGCCAACACTGAGAGAGCACGCATAAAATCAGATTCACCTGTTACCAACCGATGAGTGAGAATAGCAACTCCCGACAAGTGGCTGCGCACAAACATGTGATTTGCCACCCTGACATGCGCTGTTTCTTGATTGTCTTGAACAAGCATTCGTTTGTCTTTCACAGCTCAAACAGCTACGCCAAATCCACAACGCCGACAATGACAACATCTCTTTGTCCAAAGGTTCATCACCCCGCACCTTCACAGTGTGTTCTGAGCATTTCTATCCACATCATAATGTTCCCCAGTCGAGATCTTATGCAATACCCTCACGATCTTGAGCGCAGCCAAGAATCATCTTAAGCACTCATTACATCGTATCCGTGAACGAGAATATGACAATAGGTCCTCACCACGATCCTTGCGGGGAGACCGAGCCAGAAGGCACAGTCTACACGCTCGATGTCCGCTGTCCACCACGACCACCCCCAACATGGTTACCATCCTTTGTGACACGCACGCCTGTCACAAACGCAAACTATGGCTCCACGTACTCGATCAAACCTGACGAGACAAACGCCAACTTCGATTGCTTTGAAATGAAGCACCTTGACGATATGCCAAGAAAAACTGTCAAGGTCAAGCGGGCCTTATTCCCTTTAGAGATGAGGTGTGAACATGTAAGATATGGAAATACATGCTCGCATGGCTGTTTTGTGCTAGAGAAGGGCGGGGACATTTGGAGAAAGAAATGTGCGAGGGACGACTGTGAAGGTCATGTGTATGTGGGCCGAGTCAAGGAGGATGAGCAAGGAATATCGTGCTTTGGAAAGAAGGGGCAGAGACTGGTTTGTCTTGAGGAACCATGATTGAAGCACGTTTTCAAGTACTGTTATGATGTTGCCTAATGAATTGAGTTTTTATTGACTACGTTGCATGAATATGACTACGTTGCATGAATAAGATATAAGTTTGTGTTAAAATACGTGAAATCCAGTAAGCGATGTCAATGTAATCGAGAGTCGAAAGCTACATCACACACTTCACATGCAAAGATTGACACACCACTCAATCACCACGATGATACTTTAAATAGATTTCACCGTGCCCAAACCTTCGATGCCAGAACGTATAATATTAGGCTTCAGCGAGCAATACTTTACCATCACATCACAGATCCACTAGTCTCATTTTGGTCGAGTACAAAATTATGGGACGCCACGGTAATGTTGGACACGGTGACCCCCTTGGTCTATATGAAAGTAAAGACCCCAAATACACTCTAGGAGTCCGCTGTCCCCAACGACCACCTTCCAAATGGACTCTGAAGGTCGCAACGCGCAAGCCTGTTAGCGCAAAAGTTTCTGCTGGTACAAGTACTGCTGAGGGCGACAAAGCAAAATCCGTAATCACAGGCTTCAAGGAAACTCATCTGAAGAGTATGCCAATCAAGAACATCACGATCAGAGCCGATCAATTCCCACTGGAGTTGAGGTGCAGCCATCTACAAAAGCGAGATGTATACATGTGCTTCAGGGGTTGTTACGTGTTGGAGAAGGGTACGAAGCAGCCTTATGACAACTGTCACAACAGCGCCGGCTGTCAAGGTCATATATATACTGGTTTGACACGCTGCATCCATGAGCAAGATCGGAAGGGACAAACAAAGAAGAAATCGTGTTTTGGGCAGAAAGGGCAGAGAATGGTATGTCTATACGGTGCTTAATTTGTGAGCATTATGGGTGTGAGCTGCTTTCATGAATTATAATATTACAACACAAAGGAGAAGCGATCCCTCCCCAGATTCAGTCATGTATATCGTCGCCCGTAACTTGTCATGCTGAGTGAGGTGTCAAGTCCTTCAAAGAAACAAAGCCCCGACAGCTGCACCGAGCCCTACATATGCAGGCGCTATGGTCCTCATCGGTGGCGCAGCACCTGTAGCTTGGGCAGGAGAAACAGATGCGCCAGACCCACTCTGTGAAGGCGCCGCACCACCAGATGTCGTTACACTTGCACCTGTGACTGAAGCACTACCCGCACTTGGTGTCGCAGCAGCAGCAGCTCCGAGCTTTTCGGTGCCGGCAGTAATGATCAATTGGTAGTTGTTAATATAGTATTGTGATTCCCCGCTGAAAGTTTGAGTCTGTTCGACGTTGACTGCACTGGATGCTGTACAGTAGTCCGGTAGTGGTGAGACTGTTAGTCCGGAACACACATTTCCAAGTAGGCTGTCGGCTCCCAGCGTACTCAATGTGCATATTGGCACTGCGCTGACTCCTCCACTTGGTCGCCTGCATTCGAGTTCAATCGTAACAGCTGCTGCGCCTGAACCTCCGGAATCGGTGGCGCTGACGTTGTATGCGACGTATGTGGTCCCTCCGACTGTGACCTGGGCTGGAGCACTCGTGAAGTAATCTGGGGTACTGACGGCGTTCGCGAATGCGAGTGACAGGACAGTCTGGTCACCGTTCTGTTCAACGACAGACCCTACGAAACTTTGGTTGGCATTTGCTGCACCAGGAAGCCATATTGATGTTGTTACGTCGGCAGCGCTGGCGACAGTAGCGAGGATCGCGGCATGAAGCAGCGATGGCATGATAGCTGATCGCATATGCTGTGCAAATTGTTGATGGATTGACCAGGAAGAAACCAATGTGGACTTCGCGATAATTCTTAGCGATGCAATGTATTTTTCGAAGCGTGTAGATTAGATGTTCGAGCGAGGTCGATCGAAAAGAAACTGGATGCAGACGTCAGGAAATGCGCAACAAACATCTCAAGCTTTGTCCAACGCATCATGCAGCACAGATGAGCCGCACGGTCGCCAGTGGCATGGAGACGGACAGACTATGAACGATTGGGTTTGGTCGAGCCAGAAGCCGGATGTGCAACCTTGGCGCTGGCCTTACGGGCAGCGGTGAGTGGTGGAAGGTCGCTCAAAAAGGAATTGCCTGAGTCGTGGCGTCTGCTGTGGCTTACTGGTGCCGCACGCGCGAGGCGCGCTGATAATGAGCAAGTACGATGAAGTGGTGAATGGCCATTTCGCAGGATAGTTTTACTCTTGAAGTGTGCGAGCATTGTATCACTTTGTGCGGCCTTGGTCCGATGTGGCGAGATGTTTGTCAAACCTGGCAGCAGAAACCCAGAAGCCGGCGTTCTTTCCAATTCTGGATTGATGCAGCCATCTTTTACACCCCAAGCATATTGAGGGTTACTGGCTGTAGCTATGACCACAAGACCAAAGAGGAGCCATGTTGTCAGGAAAGTCGAGAAGAGTCACGGCAGAATGCCAGCTGGCGAACGTGATGGACTGAGAGCGATGACGTCATGTGCCAAAATTGTACCTGGAAACACTTCCATCGTGCATTCAACTATTTGGGTGAGATCATGGAAGTACGGAATGTGTTTGATTCAGGGTATCATTGCAAAACTCCAAACTCTGTGCGCCAGGCATTTGTCTAGGTCCATCTTGACTGCCGTTGTTCCCTTTCGTTCCTCGTCTACCGCTCTTGACTGTTCGAATTATCCTCTGAGAACCCAGATCCACCTCATCGCTACGACTGGAGAATTGTTCTTCAAGATTGCTGAGGTTTGCAGCCACGTCGCAAGCCGCTCGCAAAGTTGTAATCATCGTCATCATCATCCCGCGCACGAAGCAGCTCCCTCGACCAGCCTTGGAGTGGCTTCTTGAGAGTTGACATGATGGAGAAGGCGGCCGATGAATTGCTTCGGTGAATCGACAGGGTGTATTCAGGTGTTGCTG
>AJMS01010288.1:0-18405 GCA_000263175.2 Phaeosphaeriaceae sp. UM 1110
GTCAGACCCTGCCGATGATGTGCTGTGGCTAGGGCTGAGGCTGAGTTAGTGACTGTGGCGCTTATCGATAGGGAGCATCATGCCATCCGTCTCAAATGATTGAACGCGCGCCTCCAAGCCAATGCTCACCAAGCATTCGAGCACGTCAATGGCAAGATATATTCGTGCATCAGCTTTGTCGCGGCTGAAAGCGACAACACTTTTATCCCCAACGCACATCGGACTAATCAGTACACGCTGCTTTTCAGTGCTGAATCGCCCTCCGCCCAACTATGAAGGCCACATACCATTGACAGTCACGGAAAGACTTGGGCTGGCATTGGGCTCAGGTCTCGGTAGCTTCCTGGACCCTCGGCGTGGGGGTGAGTATGCATTTCACACGCGACATCTAGCATACTGATTGCCCCAGATCTCATCGCCTCGTTTGGTGAAGCAACCGCGCAGCCATACTTCATAGACAAGCTTCGCAATCGTATGCTATTGCATCCCACGGGACGACGAATATTGCGCGATCGACCGCGACTTACATCAACCTCGCTCGATATCCCTCGACTCCGCAAGCTGCCACAAAACACGTTGGGTTATGCATACGCTGAATGGCTGGACCGTGAAGGCGTCTCACCTGATACTCGGGCGGCTGTCCAATACATAGATCACGAGGAATGCGCATACGTCATGCAGAGATATCGAGAGTGTCACGACTTCTATCATGCGCTGGTAGGCCTGCCTGTCTTCCGAGAAGGAGAGGTTGCCCTCAAAGCATTCGAATTTGCCAATACAGGCCTTCCGATGACTGGCCTGGCCGTCTTCAGTGCATTCACCTTAAAGAAGGCCGAGTGGAGACGGTTCTGGGATGTATATGGTCCATGGGCAACTAGGAATGGAGCACAAAGTGACGATGTTATCAACGTGTATTGGGAGGAAGAGCTGGAAACGGATATCAATGAACTGAGATCTAGGTTAGGCATAGAGAAGCCACCAGATCTGAGAGAGATGCGGAAGGCGCAAAGGGATGCTCAAAGGAAGAAGAAAGAAGCCAAAGAGAATATGGCACGAGCTGCAATGTGAAAGCAGGTTACTGTACATTATCGTGTAAAACACAGCCATGTAGACCCAACAATATGGGACACCCTAGCTGGCGTTCGCAACGCGGGCACTTTACTCGATTGGCGAGATGCGGGGTCTCCACTCTCCGGATGATCCAAGCCGAGCACCCATAGGCAGGCCGTGCTTGTCAGCACCTCAACCACACAACATGCATTTCATCTTCAGGATCATTATCGACATTGATTCGCACACTCGACCCATGTTAGCATGGCAGAAAAACGCAAACATGATCAGCCAGCAGGAGCCGACCAGAATCGTCGGCCCTCTGACGGAAGCCCGGCATCTAATCCAAGCCCACAGGAACCCTCAGGCACAGTGGAAAACTATCCCCGTAAACGAATAGCAATTGCCGTGAGTACTGGAACAGGATATATATGATGTTCCAAAATATGTTGACAGTCCTCCAGTGCAATGTCTGTCGCTTCAGAAAGACCCGCTGCGACGCACGCAAACCGGTACGTTGGTAGCCTCTCGGATCTCGTTATCCATTTCACTGATTCATCAGTCTTGCGGCTTTTGCACCGATCTAGGTATAGAGTGTACATACCGGAAGCCGACTGTAGGGGATCGAGCCAAACCTGCGGGCGCGCCACCAGATGCGCTTGCCAGCATTGAGCGACGGCTATCACAACTTGAAGCGAAGATTGAGACAACTCAGCATATGATGCAAAGTTCTGCCATACTCTCACCCAATGCATCAAACAACAGTGAAATCCAACCGTCAAGGAGACCAAGATCACGTGGGTCAAGTTTCAACAGCAGAATGGCCGACCATATTAACAACGCCACAATGTCACTTCCCTCGATTGGAACTCCAGTAGCATACGATTTTGCTTATCGCCAGACCAGTACAGAGGGGATGACTCCGAGGCCAAGCTTAACCACTTTCCGTGCTCCACCTTTTATTCATGTTGAAAGCTGGGATTATACCGCGGACTTTTACGACGACGAGATACTAGCTGGAGAGCAGCTGGCTGATCAATGTGACGAACTTGTTCACCGACCAATCGATCTATCAAGGCGGACATGTAGGCGTCTCCAACAGTCTTTTGTTGAGAACTTTCTGAGATGGACACCAATCTTCGATCAGCGCTCATGCGTGCTGGCCTTGGAGCAAGCTGAAAGCGGGGCCTTCGCGTTTTCAGATGCAGCTACTTGCCTTGCATTCATGATTTTGGCTCTGGGTGCCATATCCGAGGATCGCAATGAGGGCCCACTCGACCGCACGCCTGGCCTCGAGTATTTTGCGCGAGGGTGCCAAATCCTAGAACGGCTGTCCCTCCGCACGGGAAACCTGACAACTCTTCAATGCCGAGTACTACAGTCATCTTACTTCAAGTTCGCTATCATGCCTCTACAGACCTGGAACTCTATCACACAGGCCGCTCGAGACTGTATGCACGTTTTGAGTTCGAAGAGTATCCAGCGAATGAGCCAGTCAGAGCAAGAGGCTTTCAATCGTGCGTTTTGGGCATGTTCGGTTATCATACACGAGTAGGGAGCCCCTTTCAAAGACCATTGACGAGTGGTCACTAACCTCGTTCAGGATTGAAGCTACGATTAAGATGCACCCAATCGGTCTAAGACACTTTCATGATCTTGTGCAGTTGCCGCAGTTCGAGGAAGAAGATTCTGGTTTCTATTTCTTCCTGGCACAGATCAGTCTTCGAAAGTTTTTAACGCAGACTCTCGAGGTTGTCGGTTATCTCGTAGGTCGCGTGGTCTTTGCACCGGTAGTGACTGGAGAGCTCAGGAAACAGGTTCGCGAGTGGTACGATCATCTGCCATCCGTGGTCCGATTTCCATTGGATTCCACCCCCCTGTTTGATTCACGAAAGTCTTTTTTAAGAGGCCAATATATTGCTCTGCATGTAGTCCTGGGCTGGCCCTCAGTCTTAGAAATCATGAAGCAAGGAGACAATGATGCGACGCATCAGGATCAAGAAACCCTGAACGTCACTCGCGATCAGGCGCAGGACTGCCTGCGGAGCTCTGCATTGTTCCTGAGTATCGCCGATGAGCAACTGATGGGTCGGAAAATGGGCACTCACTTTACTCTCTATGCGTTCGTATGATCTTACAGACAACAGGCGGTGTGCTGACAAAAAGATGCAGGACGTTCGCCATCTTCTCGACTTTGATCATTGCTTTTAGAAGTCCCGCCTTGGCTTTCGCAGAAGAGACGCAGCAAGAACAGCACATACGCAACGGATATGAAGCTTTACGCCCGTGGGCTCATCTTCCACTGATACGTCGTGGGTTAGAAAGGGCACGTATTTTGATGCAGCAGGCTGAGTTGTCTCACATTTATCAAGCCCATGCCGACGACTCTCCCGTTCCCGCAAATAGAACAAGCCCAGAACTCATCACAGGCCAAGATTGGAGATCCCCGCAGAATGGGACGAGGATGGTTGCCTGACCCCTCATCTCGAGCGTTGGAGTACATGGTGATTCGTTGCCAGCTATATACACTGAGCGAAAGTCGTTATATCCATGCGCGAGGAGTTTGCTGTATGCATATGCATGGCAGGCGTGCTGGTTATATCTTCTATTTCTCCATAACATGTTCCAACATATCCAACCCAACATATGCACACTGGAAGTGCTAACCGCCGGTTTCCGAAGGTCCGAACCGACGAATTGAACCTCCCCACGCGGGATGATGATAACATCGCTTCCAGAACAGCAGCCTCGCAATCTCGGAGAAACAAGCGAAGATAACTCCCGATTCTTCCGAGAATTTGGTCTGCGGTCGCAAAGTCTTTTTTTTTTTTTGGAGCGCTTCGCGACCGCGTCGATGCAGCTGCGTTGGAAGCAAACGGCTACAAACACACACTGTCGTGCTACTACCAGTGTCTGCCAATAATAGTCAAATGAGCATCAGCCGATGCGCAGGGCACTGTCGGAGGTCATGCACCCCGCCCTCGCTGCAGGTCCCGAAGCAAGGAGAGTGGTTAGGGTCTCCCTTGCGGCGACAAATACCTCAAAACCCAACACCAAAAAAGCCACCATCTTGTCCTATCAGCGGAGACGACCTTATCTACCAATGCGCTACGCCAGTCTACTGCATGTCAGTCTTGAAGGGGGAACGATCACCCGCGTGTGTGAAACGCGTTCCGCAAACATCTCCAGAATGACAGCGGTGCGCGTCGAGTTTTAAAAGCAATCATGGCCACAACGGCATCGACATCTGGGTAGCCCGCTCGTCCACGAGATAAAATTTATATCTACTCCACACATAGCCAATCTATCGGTTGGCTTCTCGACTACCTGGTCGTCTCATGCCATCCCTTCTTTGATGCTGCAAAGCTGAGATCACCATGCCGGCGAACAGACAGCCCGAGCTCTATGCCGCTGCGCTGATTCCTTACACTGCAGCCGCTACGGCACTAGTGCTGAGAATGATTGCGAGACGGAAGACGAGGATGATGCTTGTGTGGGAAGACTACGTTGCCATCATTGCTTTCGTGAGTAGGATACGTTGCTGTTGAAATCCCTTGCTAATGATAATTTAGATCATCGGCAGTGGCTTCACCTTCATCAGCTTATACAGCAAGTTTACCCATGTCGGCATTGCTAGTATATCATTCTGACCATAACAGAAGTTCGATGGGGTCTGGGCATGCACTTGCAAGACATCGATTTGCCCGAGGATGTCATCGTTCGTCACTACTTCCTGGATCTCTTCGCCGATATGTGGCTTTACACATTTTCGGTGGGCCTTTCGAAGTTTGTTATTCTAGGGTTCTACTGGCGGATGTTCTCAACTTCCTTCATTCGTCAACCAATTCGGATTCTCTTTGCTTGCTCAGCTGGGTGGATCATTGTACGAGTGGCGCTCATCTCTTCGCAGTGCCAGCCTATCAACAAGTTCTGGGATAAGGATGTCCCAGGTAAATGTCCGCTGACGCCAATGCTCTCTTTGTTTGGGGCAGGTATTCCTCATTTTATCCTGGAAGTTGCCATCTTGCTCTGTCCACTGATAGAGATATGGAGACTTCATCTGGCCACGGCAAAGAAGTTCGCTGTAGCAGCCATGTTCGCATCTGGAATCTTAGTATGTGCTTCCGCGCTGGGCACGATCATCCATACTGTCATGCTTGACGGACAGGCGGAGAAGGACCTTACGTGGGATGGCATTGACGATCAGATTTGGGCAGTATGCGATGTCAATCTTGCCTCCTTTGCTAGTAAGCAGTACCTTTCTCCATGAGGAGACCACATCAGACTGACCATCACCAGCTTCACTACCTCTTCTTCGTCCGATCTTCCGCTCATTCGGCGGCATCTTCAGCGGCCTCAAGTCCACCGCGAACCCATCGCAGAGCTATGGCAACCCACACTCGACGCCTACATATAACAGCGTGGGGATGAGACGCTCGCGAGTGATAAAGGACGCTGACTCAGATTCGGTGGTCGAGTTCGCAGATGCCGGCGACTACATGGCAAGTAGTGCATCAGCAGGGTCAAGCAAAGCCTACGCTCTACACGACGTAAGCCCACGCATATCAGACCTCGAAGGACAGGGCGTGATACGTATGAAGAAGGAAACAATAGTCGACTTTAGCAAGGCATAACTACAAACATACATGTGCACACGACATGACATAAATCATCAAGAGGTATACCCCACCTCCTCAAACCAGCCCCTCAGGCAACCTCAACACTCTGCACCGCCTTCTGATATCTCATCTCCAACTGCGGCGCCGGCAACGGCACCGGCACCTCCTTGATACTCCCTGGCTCCACATAATCCCTATACCCATTAACCCTAAGTCTCAACTTCCTACTCTCGGCATACACCACCCTGCGCATCCTATTCGTGCTGCCCAGCGGCTGATGCTCTTTGAGTCCATGCCAGCTATTCACTGTGATCCTGTCGTCCCACCACGTCCTGAACTCGGGCAGCCAGCTATCCTGCGGCTCGAACTCGAGGGTGGCGATTTGTTCGAAAGGGTATTTTTTGGGGTCCCATTCGATGCCGATGTCGTCGACGGGTTGTTCTGTCAAATCCTGCAGCATCTGTGCGCAGAAAGAATACGTCGCTTTGTGCGTGAGGTGGAAGGTGCGGAGGGATTGCGAGATGATGTTGATGGGGTCGTCGTCTTTGATGTTATCGTCCACCAGGGCTTTCTGGGCGTCGGAGAGCGGGAAGACGCCGTATTTGGCGACGTATTGCCCGTGGCGGTAGGCGGATTGGGAGTACTCTGGCATTGCGGCCACTAGACAAATCACACATTAGATGAGTGTCGCATAGAAGAGATCTTGAACACTTACTATGTTGTCTCGGCAACTGTCCTCCCAAAGTAGCAACATCCGCATCCACCCTCTTGCTCTGCTCCTCTGCAAACGTACCCAGATCGTTCCAGTTCCTTTCCAACGAGTCCGCAATATCGTACGTCGTTTGCGGGTCACGCAGCTCGAGGATGGGGTAGTTGTTGAACGTCCAGTCCTGCGTCTTCTTGTCCTCGCCCCAGATCTTTTCGCCCTCGATGCCGAAGATCTTCATCCCGATACCTCGCGGTGCAGGCGCGTTGTCGGGAACGATCTTTGGTGTGAGTGAGGAGTAGCGCATGATCACGTCGTAGGAGCCAGGCTTGGAGAACATGCCTTGTGCGAGGTGTGGGGGAAGATTATCGTGGACGATGAATTTGCCCATTACACACTGTAGATAGAATGTTAGGTGTGCTGTTTGTGGTATGTGACTTTTTCGAAGGACTTACGCCTTGTGTTTTCAAATGTGTACCGCGGAGACAATGCATGTGTTCGTTGAAGTTCATCATTTGGAAGCGGTTGAATTGATCAGAGACTTCCTGGATCTTCTCCTTTTCCTCAGGCTGAATGGTCTCAACACCTTGAGCGTCCCATTTGATGTATGTGCCGGGTGCCTTCTTGTCCTGTCCTCCAGCCTTGACAGTGCCACTGGGTACTTTGCCATTGTGTATGTTCTCAATTCTGTGATGACCCATGGGACATGTTTCGATCTTTGTGCCGTTCATCTTGTGGTATGTAAGTGGATTTGAATTGAGGTCGAAGTTGGTGCAAACAGGTGTGTCGCTTCCAGAGGTACTCTTGCAGCTTTTAGTACTTCGCGCGGGTCACTCCTAGCCTCCATGTTGCCGCAAGCCATGCCGTTCATGCCAATGCCCTCGTGTATCCAGATTCAGTCTGCTTGGATATATTGCGGGGTAGTGCATCTATGATTCCAGTTCTCGAAGCTAGTGCCGGCCGCTATGATGTCGGGATCTTCTCCGCAGGACGAGTCCCGCTTCCGACTGGCACATCCGTGGCGCGGAGGACTGTTTCGTCCAATCAAATTAAAGCTGATGGCAATCGTGACCTCTTTGTGTGTCCAGACAACGATAAGATTAACACTCGATGGCGAACTAGAGCTGATGATTTGGAAGGCTGTAGATCGATCTGTCTGCGATCTCTTGGGATCTCGTTTGCGTATTGTGCGTCACGTTCCACTGCTTAGTTATGAGCAACATTGTCATCGCTTGACCTCTTCGGCCTCGGCAACATACCTCTCGAGAGCCAACAGAATGTGCAAAATACAGATATGTCGTCTCATTTGATA
Organism: Phaeosphaeriaceae sp. UM 1110; assembly: GCA_000263175.2. NCBI lineage: Eukaryota > Fungi > Ascomycota > Dothideomycetes > Pleosporales > Phaeosphaeriaceae > Phaeosphaeriaceae sp. UM 1110. Next base: position 7,688 of record AJMS01010288.1, read on the forward strand.
CCTACAGCCTTCAGAAATTCTGCCTTCTGCTTTGCGCCTTTGCCTCCCTGGATAGAATTCGCATCAGCCAGCTCGATCGACTTCACCACCTCAGCCATGGTCTCCACCTCCTTGACTCCGGTGCCATGAGCAAAATCCCATAGCTCATCCTCTTCATAGCGGACTTGGAAAGCCTGCCAATTTTCTGCCTTGAGAGTTGTGACATGCCCGATAACAGCCGAGGTTGGACCAGAGAAGATCATGACACCAGGATATCCAGGTCTTCAGGCCGTAAGTTAGCAGACAACTCGTGGGTACATATTTCTGCTAATCTCACGTACTTGGTAATGCCCGAAAGCGATGCGGACGATAATGCCAATTTCCGTTTGGTCAATGCTAGGAGGTGATGGAGCCAGATGATCACTGTTCTCGAAGTCTCGACTTCTGTGGGGTTGACTGTATCAAGCGAGAGCTCGTCCGCATGATGATCTCTCTGTTCTAGCAGTTGTTGAAATGCCGCAATCATAGCATCGAGAGCCTCCTCGCCCTCGATCAAGTCGAGATTCTGGATCGTCGTCTTTGTTTGAGATCTTAAATCAGTTTTCGATGCATCATTTGCGGCTATGATATCTGGCAGGCCAGATTCGGGGTATAGTTCGGGCAGTCTGAGCTGCAATGTCGCCCCTTCTTGTGAGTATTTGAGCTCGCGTGATTTGGGGTCGTAGCTAGCTTGCTCGGGATACATTGCGCTGAGAAGTTCGATTTCCATCTCAAGACGAGATGCCTCAGGGTCCGACATGGTAAAAGGTGTTTACAGCAGCTTTGTGCTGCGAGTAGGTAAGTGCACGCGGGGTACGGTACGGTTTTCTGCTCGATACTTCTGCGTCATGCACGAAGCTTCAACTGCATGAGAACACTGTAAATCCGCCTGACTCGCGCCGGTATTTGAATTCCTGAACTATGTCGTGTCCTGTCATTGAAGCTCGTACTTGAGACGTTAACCATAGTACAGGGGCACGTGCCACAAATTAGACGAGTCAGCACCTTTTCATCAGTTGTGTCAAGTTGACGGCGATCCGTCCATCGAGGCTTCGCGATTGCCGTCGTGCATTGTGCCGCAATTGTTATTTTCGGCGGAAAGTGATAAAAGGGTGTTCGTGGCCAGCAAGCCAGTGTCAGCAGGGTTGCGCTGATCAGCGACCGATTTAAAGCACTTACCGCTGCGTGCTGCGTAAGGGGTTAAAGGATGCTCTGGTACATCGTCTCTACTCTAGGTGTAGTGACTGTGGTGGCTTTTCGTCGCGTGTGCACAGCCTGCGGTATGCCTGACTGCAGATAAGACGGGACAAGACAAAGTCTGAAGAGGTCTCAGGCTATTCGGGAATATGCTAGATGTGGTAAAAACGTCTTTGATCTGCGATTGGACATGACGGGTCATTGTTCTGTGTCTTCACTGATGCCTTCGAAGAACAATACTGAATTGCGCTATATCGCAGCCGCCAAGCACATCTGCTTTGAAAGCAAACATACTGTGTAGGGGATAGGTACATTTTGACCAAGCCGCAGCGCACGCGCAAAGTGCTGGATGGCTCGGCAATTAACCTTTCAAAAGCGTAAGCATTGGCACAGGATCATGGACGGAACGGTTCAAGTTAGCGTTTCCTGGGTGACAAAGTAAGGCCGAATGGCAGACCCACGCTCAGTCACAGATAGCTGGAGCAATGGCGAGTGAAGCACGATGGGAACATTGTTGTTTGGACAGGAAGCAATAAAGACACGTCGAGGCTACAGAATCGGACGTGGGAACAAGAGGCAGCGGTCGCGCGTGAAACCCAGGCAATTGTTGACCCCGATGCGGATAAGCGCAAGTTCACGCGTCTTGCTCGTGTGGAGGAGAGACGGCCGTAGCGCCGACCAACCTCTTTGGATCTCAGCTCTCAATCGCCCATCCCACGTCTGAGCTTTGTAGCAAACACACGACGAAACCTACTTATCCTTCTTACCAAGTCTGAGTGCACTCCGATTGTATTCATCTTCCAAGCTCGGCACCCTCACCCTCACCCTCATCGCAGCTACCCGCTCCCTAGCAACGCACCATTCGACCTCTATCGCCCAGACTACACCTCGACCGTTCCCCTCAATACACATATACGATCGAGCACGGGATCGACCTTCGCCTTGTCACCTCAATTTAGCGGCTGGTAAGCCGTACGACAGGCACAATGAAGGCTGCTCCACTGCTGGTCTCATGGCACAATGAGAACGCTCCCATATATTCCGCACATTTCGAGCCACATGGCAAGGGCCGGTTAGCTACTGCTGGCGGTGACAACAACGTTCGGGTATGGGTAGAAATTCCAAGGGTTGTGGTTGTATCTAATGTGTGTACAGCTATGGAACGTCGAGAACCACGGCGAAGAGCGGAAGATCACCTATCTCTCCACACTCGTGAAGCACACTCAGGCCGTCAACGTCGTGCGATGGTGTCCACGAGGTATGTCTTCCTAGGCACAACCTAATTACAAACCATTTACCAAACATAGGTGAAATGCTGGCAACCGCCGGAGACGACGGTAACGTCCTGCTGTGGGTCCCTGCTGACAGCCACACCACCCACACCAACTTCGAGGAGGGTCTTGAGGACAAGGAGACATGGCGGGTCAAGGCCATGTGCAGATCGATCGGCTCAGAGATATATGACTTGGCCTGGTCCCCTGATGGTGTCTTCTTCATCACAGGTAGTATGGACAACATTGCGCGGATATACAACGCCCAGACAGGTACGCCAATGCTTACCTTGAGAACCGTACCTTTACTAACATCATGTAGGAAGCATAGTACGGCAAATTGCCGAGCACAACCACTACGTACAAGGCGTAGCATGGGATCCGCTGAACGAATACATCGCAACCCAGTCCTCCGATCGATCGGTACACATCTACACATTGAAGAACAAGGACGGTCAATTCTCCCTGGCACAACACAGCAAGGTCACCAAGATGGACCTCCCTGCTCGAAGGGTGTCATCGAATAGTCCGGCACCGCCTGACTTTGGTGGCAGAGCCTCTTTCGTGGCCGATTCGACCTTGGCTGTTGGCTCACCCGTACCGTCTATGCCTGGCACTCCACAATCGCTGGCATTGCCCCAGATGCACCCACCGCCCACATCGCACAGCCGTCGTTCCTCCTTTGGATCATCGCCATCCATGCGCCGGTCCGCCTCTCCGGCTCCCTCGATGCCCCTCCCTGCTGTTATGCCGCATTCCCCAAGCCTAAACAGCATCAGCGGCCTTGGAGTTCGCAATGCCCCCATCTATTTCAACGAGACTCTGACTTCGTTCTTCCGACGACTCACTTTCGCTCCTGACGGCAGCCTGCTGTTCACACCTGCTGGCCAATACAAAGCCCTTCATCCCGCTGTCAACGATGCGAAACCGACTGAGGACATCACCAACACCGTATACATCTACACTCGCGCCGGCCTCAACAAGCCTCCAGTAGCCTATCTGCCGGGTCACAAGAAGCCTTCAGTGGCGGTCCGATGTTCGCCGGTCTACTACACGATTCGCCAAAGCACAGCACCAACGAAGGCCATTACAATCGACACTTCGCAGGATGATGACATTCCGGCGTTGCCAGAGGCACTCATGTCGAGGCCGCCCACATCACATTCGTCAATGGACCCGCCGCCGGTGACAAGCGCACCCTCTCCATCACCGAGCATATCGGCGCCCTCACCGAAACCTGTCGATGGTGAGAATGGCACTTCATCTGCGCCACCGGCAGGACCGCCCCCTGCATTCAGTCTTCCATACCGCATGATATATGCGGTTGCGACACAAGACGCCATCCACGTCTACGACACACAACAACAGAAGCCACTGTGCATTGTCAGCAATCTGCACTTTGCAACCTTTACAGACATCACTTGGTATGTTGACAATATCCATATATTATGAGCATTACTGATCTCGATACAGGTCCAATGACGGATCCACACTGCTGATGACATCTTCCGATGGATTCTGCTCTGCGGTCACTTTTGCTCCTGGTGAGCTGGGCGAGAAGTACACAGGGCCTCTTGCTACACACAGCCGACCCTCACATACGCCGGCTGCTATAAATACGACTGGCACTCCCTCGAACCACTCAACGCCAACCCCGACGCCTACCACCGGAAGCATGTCAGGATCAGTCGCTGCAACAGCACCACCTATGCAGCGACAACCATCTGCAGGATTTCCTGCATCACCAAGCTCGTTCATTCCTGCTCGGCCTGGTAGTCCTACGCGCAGCAATTCCGTGTCGAGTATTGCCTCTTTCGCTCCTAGCGCTGGAGACCCGTCCTCCATGAATGCGCCGACGCCTGCGATGTCCTCGGTGCCCAGCTTAGCAGCCGCCAACTCGGGTCCAGTGCCCATGTGGACTCCACCTCTCACACCTGCACCTGGACATGGCAGCCACAGTGCAAGCAGTTCTATCAGTGGCATACCAAACATTAGCAGCATTGGAAGGCGGGAAAGCGAGAGGAGCGAATCAGATCGAGATGAGGCATCCGGTTCTAAGAAGCGAGAATTGCAGTCTGTGCCTGAATTGGAAGAGGGACGAGATAACAAGAAGCGGAGGATCGCACCAATCCCAGTGGTGGATAGCGATACTGCGATTGCGAGTACAGAGGAAAATACGCCAACACCTGTGCAGGAGTAGTTGGCTTTTGTTTTCGGTTTATGTCCATTTTGCGATCCTCGAGCATAGCGTACAGGATGATACTAAGATTGCCACGAAATTTATCGTAGGCATTGGGTTTTCTTTTCAGCGTTTCATCGATGACTGGCGTTCATCTCATGAAAGTATATAGGTATGCAACGTTTACAAGCAATTCACTGCACTACATAGCAGGAAGTTAGACTTCCACTTCAACAACCATACATCTCGACGTTTCCGTAGGCCCTATCTCGCACATATTACTGAGAATCTCATCCCTCCAAGCTAAAAGTCTTTGAGCTATAGCCTCCAGAAAGCGCATACCGCGTCTACCATGCCGACTTCCGATCCGACACCCAAGCCTAACGGCGACCGGCGTGACCGGTTGCATGTATGCAGCTGGCAGGCCCCCTCGCCTAGCCGCCTGAACCTGGTGTTCCAAGACGCTCCCAAGACTCGATCAGCTGGTAAATGGCTCTTATCGACATGGTCGCATTCGCCCGACCAATGGGCGCAAGCGCATGCCGTATGACGTCCCACATGCCTTGATTCGCCTGCTTGGACGGTCGCGAGCTGCAAACGCGTGGGGAGGATGCGATGTGACATTGGATGAATACTTAACTGACACGAGGGAAGGTAAGCTAGAGGGATCGCTGTCTTTTGGGCTATTTGTCGCTCTTGTGCCTCGATAATTTTTTTTTTTCAGGTTTGACCGGATTGATGTCGCGTGGACCATAGCGAACGACAATCACGGCGCAATATAGTATTTGCTGAAACGTGAAGAGAAGTGAAAGATGGCGACGGCAGGTTCGAGCGCGCTGGATGACAAAAAAGTCCAGGATGTCGGCTCGCCTCATGATGGGTTGCGCGATGTGGATGTTGAGGTTGGGGTTGGCGGAGATGATATTTTGCAACTTGAGCATACTGATCCTGTCCTGAACGCAAAGGTAAGTCACCAGTACCAAGTACTACCAGTATATGTGAGATTTGCCTGACTGACCGGTTTGGATGTGTAGATGCATCTCATCAACAACGCAATCGGTGCGCCACCCCCAACAACTATCCCGAGCCCGAGCCCAATCCCAATCTCGAAACTACCAACGTCCAGATTTCGCAGGAATGACTGGCTGACAGACAGACGATAGATCAAATCGGCTTCACCCCCTACCAGTGGAAACTCTTCGTCCTCAACGGCTTCGGCTACGCAGTCGACTCGCTCATCCTGCTCATCCAATCCATCATCGCGGGCCAAGCGGCTCTCGAGTTCCGCCCCTCGTACGCCAACGGCCTCACCATTGCCGCGTACGTGGGCATGTTGGTGGGAGCACTGTTTTGGGGGTTGAGTGCGGATATCATGGGCAGAAAAATTGCGTTTAATGTGAGCTTGATGATTTGTAGTGTTTTTGCGATTGTGGCGGGGGCGAGTCCGAATTGGGAGGTGAGTACGATGTATTTTTCTTTGAAGAGGATGGGAGAGGGGGAGGAGATTGGGGTGTTGGGGATTTGTAGGAGGAGGAAGTTGAGGTTTGAGAAGGCGTTGATGTTTGAAATGGTATGGAAGCACGAGAGGGTGCTGATGTTTATTAGGTTCTCGGTCTCTTTGTCTGCCTGAGCGCGTTTGGAGCGGGCGGAAACCTCGTACTCGACACAGCTGTGTTTTTGGAGTATCTGCCAAGTAAGTTTCCAGCTCGATGTATCGAGATGCGAGTATCTCGTCGGATGAATTGCTAACGTCTGAGCAGGTTCCAAACAATGGATGCTCACCCTCATGGCCGCATGGTGGGGTATTGGCCAATTGATTGCCGGATTCTTCGCCTGTACAGTCTACCTCTGCCTCCTCCAACCTCACTTTGATGAACTAACTCTTCCATCTAGGGGCATTCATCCCAAACTTTTCCTGCCAAGATCCATCCATCTTCCCCGACGCCGCGCCCTGCACCAAATCCAACAACCAAGGCTGGCGCTACGTCTGGTATGCGTCCGGCTCCCTCGTCTTCGTCATGTCCATCGCCCGTCTCACCGTGATCAAATTGAAAGAAACGCCCAAATTTCTCGTCGGCGAGGGCCGCGACGCCGAATGTGTCGAGACGCTCCAATTCATCGCGAATAAATATAATCGCCCCTGCTCGCTTACGTTGGAGAAGATGGAATCGTGTGGAACGATTGATAAGAGCGCGACCGTTGGACAGAATAAGTGGGCCTTTACAGGCGTTTGGGGACATATCAAAGGTTTGTATTCTTCACGGAGGATTGGGATTTCGACTACCTTAATCTGGTTGTCTTGGACGCTGATTGGGCTCGCGTATCCGCTGTACAATGTGTTTCTCCCGGCATATCTTACGTCGAGAGGAGCGCAGTTTGGGGAACCGAGTCCGTATATCACTTGGAGGAACTATACTCTGGTGAATTTTAGTGGTATCTGGGGACCGGTCTTGGCGGGTTGGATGTGTAGAACAAGACTGGGAAGAAAGTATACCATGGTGGTTGGCGCGCTTGTCACCATGGCCTTCTTCTTTGCGTACACGCAGGTGCGCACTGCGACGCAGAATGTAAGTCGTCCCGCGTGGGATCAGGGGGGTATTCTGTGGCTGTTTGCTGATCAGAGACATCTCTAGGTTGCTTTTACCTGTGTGGTCAATTTCTGTCTGAACATTTACTACGGCACACTGTATGCCTACACTCCCGAAGTCCTGCCAAGCGCGCATAGAGGTACTGGAAACGGAATCGCGATTGGATGGTAAGAGACATGTCTCGTGAGTGTCGCGGCAGCAAGCTGATCTAAGACAGGAATCGTATTATGGGCATCCTGAGTGCGGTCATTGCTACAGTCGCGGGAGTAAGTTCTTCATTTGCCGTACGAGACAAGGCTTGTGCTAAAATTGCAATCAGACGGGTACTGCGGTGCCGATATATATTTGCGCAGCGCTGTATATTTGCATGGCAGGCATAGCGGTCATCTTCCCATTCGAACCATATGGACGTAGAAGTTCGTAAGGCGTAGTGTGGTTGGCCGCTACATCGAGCGTAGGACTTTGTTCCGTGGATGCCATCTTATGAAATAGGAACGGTGTCCATGGTCGAGGTTATTGTTTCCGTATGAGCCAATTGTGCCTTCTGGAGGACTTGCAGTGGTGGTACAATAGTCTACAAGATATCAATAACGTGAGTGTAGGCGGGCAGGTCCATCGGCTGCAAACCCAGTGCGGGCCAACAAAATTGTGTTCAGCTTGAGGCTGAGCTAATGAATAAGGTCTATCGTGGGGCTGGTAGCTTGACAGATGTCACATTATTAGTCGACAGGTGAAACCTACGATTCAGCATTCAGGCACAGGCACGATCCTAGCGTCGTCATTTGAGGCAGATGGAACCAGAATAGAAGCAGATGATGACGCAGCGTGCCAAAGGCAGGAGTTCCCCTTTCACAGAGCTGTGTTTAGATATGCAGGGCATGCTTCAGGTGCCGCCAGTCAGCATGCCATCAGACGCAGAGAGTAAGCTTCTTCACCGCGTATTAGCTTATTTCAGTACCACAAAGCGCATGAAATACGCTTTGAACGGCATACGGTTCATCTCTCGCGCTGACATCATTCGTGCTGGCGTTGGAAATTGTTTCGTTTTGCAGGCGGCCACTCTCATTTCAGCGACAAGCTGGCGGATCGTCCCCAAGCCCGGTCGGAGAAGGCACCGTCTGCCGTCGGGGCGCGCGAGCGATCCCACGCGGCCCTGGCGGCCCAGGGATCTGGGACATGCGACTCTTTAGGCGGATGCGCACATGCTCGGTCTGCATAGCGAGCATGGCAACGCAGGCGGCGTTGGTTATTGTGCATGGCGAAACAGCCCGCGATAATAGGAAAGTACTTGGTCGATACTGGGGCTTGCATGTACTGTGGTAGTCAGCATGAGCGAGACCGGCCGCACAGATGAAAAGTAAATTCGCATGCGTGTGTGCAAGCCGCGGCCACGTTGCTCAAGAGGCGTGTCAGCCGTGTGGACAGCGGCACGCTGACACCAACACGACGCTGAACTTGAAGAAGATAAGCCATAGGGCTGGGCGGCAGAGGCCCCGCGGTTTTGATGGAGACGCGGCGCGAAAAGTGGTGGTTTGAGGTCTGGCTTTCAGCCACTGGACGGACGAGGAGGTAGGCTGCATATCGCTTCTGCAGAGGGCATGGTGCTGCGATCCAGAACGTCCATGGACTAACAGGGCCCATCCCAGGATGCATCCGACGAGCAGGGCAGCTGAGGAGCTCTCATGATATAGCTCACGCTGCACCGTACCACATGATGGAGAGAGAGACTCCAGGGTTCACCTCTCTTTCATCGTGCCGGCCACATCAAAAATCAGACCGCCTGTTGTTTTAGCAGTGTCAATCTACGAGCAGTGCGCATCGTCACGCAGCGAACAGACCACTAGACGCTCACGCACTATCCACTATCCAACACAACCCCTGCTCCTGCCCTACTGTTCAAGAATCAAGGACGCTCCTGCCAGCTGCCGTGCAGTGACGGCCCAACTGACACTTTCGAGGTCCTTTTGTTTGATTTCATTCTTCCCACAATTCTTTGTTTTCGCACTGTCGCACTCGCACGGTTGACCTGCTCTGCCGGAACAAGCAAAAAGCGAGCAAGCCACCGCTCTCGGCCATCCAAATGCATCCTACGTGCCTCGTGTACAAGACCTGACGTCGCCGCTGAAAACAGTCGCCGACTGCTATTTGGGTGAATTCGCGCGCTTCAACACTCCAACACACCTTCACTCATCGTGAGTCGAGAAAGATTTGCCATGGACACCACCACAGAGACCACCACCCAAGGGCGGAGGAACCGATCCTCACAGACGCCAACCGCGCCAGCAGCACCGCCAACCTATGGCTACCACAATACCTTCCACACCCACGCGCAACTACCACTCGGATCGCCGCCTTCGTACGCACGCGCAATTGACCCTGCGACACTGCGACATTTGCAAGAGAAGGCACAGACCGAGGCGCACGTCGCAGACAGCACACCACTACCACCACCCTACACATGCACCGTCCAAATGAGCGGAGTCATGGGACTCAAACTCGAACTGCTCTCACCTTTCCAGGCCTCGGGCTCTCGCGATTGGTGCGAAGTGTTCGTTGTGCTGCAAGGGACCCAACTGAACCTTTATCGAGTGAAGAACGCCAGTATCTGGAGCAAGAAGACCGAGCCAACAGCTGGACGACTCCTCAACTCATACACACTGCAACACGCCGAAGTTGGCGTTGCTTCAGACTTCAAGAAGACTTCACTGGTCCCAAAATCACCCTTTGCGCACCTCGTGCCAGCCTCTACCCGCCAAAAGCTGTATGAGACTGATCCGCAGCTCTTTGAGCCTGTTCGGGAGCACGTTATCCGCCTTCGTCTTGAAACCGAGCAATTCCTCCTCTGTGCACCTACCCAGGAATGCATGCTGGACTGGGTCGAGTCGCTGTGCGCCGCAATTGACATCTCCATGGACATCGCCGACCGCAGCGAACCCCGCTACCGCAGTCTGCCCCGCCGCAGCCGACGGCAGCGTATTCTAGACAACGCGCAGCTAGGCGATAACCTCGAGAATCTGTCGAGTCTAGAAGCTGGCCGCCGCATCATCGCGCAGCAGGAGCAGATTATCCGCCAGCTTTACCCGCATCTGGCTGGAGCCAGGGAGCCGGGATTTGGCACCACCACCACGGTATCGACTGGAAACACCAGTAATAATAGCAGCGCCGACCCTGAGATCGACGAGTTCGACCCGGAAGATGTGCGTTTCCCCACGTCGCGATCGGCGCGCAACTCGATCACCAATGCGTCATCTGAGAACGACGATGAAGATGTCAGCCGACCTGAATCCTCGGGCACCGATCGCAAGAATGCAGAGAGAGTACGCCCTACTGATGCTCAGACACTTCGTTACCGCCGGCGCTGCGCCCCAGTCTTACTTGCATCGTCACCTCGTGTCAGCGACGTTGTGTTCAGCGGTGGGGTGCGCATGCGCATTGATGTGAAGAGGCACATTTTGGTCGAGTACA